>VDFB02063996.1:0-46287 GCA_007258455.2 Sequoia sempervirens
GTTGTGCATCTTTTCCTCCAAACCTTAAAACATGATCTGAATTTCCTTTCAAATATCTCAAAATCTAATTTAATAGCTTGCCAATGAATTTTACCCAGAATGCTCATATACCTACTATCTATTCCCATTGCATGAGCAATGTCGGGTCTTGTGCAAACCATTGCATACGTGAGACTCCCAATAGAAAAAAAATAAGGCACTCTTTCCATAAACTCTCTTTTCTTCTTGTGTCTTAGGAGACATGCCAGCTGAAAGCTTGAAGTGATCCACGAGAGGTGTGCTAACGGGCTTAGCATTCTTCATGCCAAATTTGTCCAAAATCTTTTCAATATATTTTCCTTGTGACAATTTCGATTATCTTTTCTGCCTATCCCTGATGATGGTCATTCCAAGAATTTTCTTAGCAGCCCTTATATCCTTCATAGAAAAGTTGTTAGCTAATTGTTGTTTCAAATTGCTAACAACCATGCTAGTGTCGGTCATTAGCATATCATAAACATACAACAATAACAAAACAAATTCACCATTTTCCAAAACCTTATATAATAAACACAAGGATTAGTTTCACATCTAGTGAAATTTTGTTCAACCATGAAAAAGTCAAATTTTAAATACCATTAATGGGGGGCTTGTTTCAGCCCATACAAACTGTTATCTAATTTGCAAACTAGATCCTCATTACCTCCTTTTTGGAAGCCTTCAGGTTGTTGCATGTACAATTCCTGATCCAAATGACCATGGAGAAACGTTGTTTTGACATCAAGCAGCTCCAATTCAAGGTCATACACAATAGCTAATCCTAGCACTGCCCAGATGGAAGTCATTTTTTATTATCGGTGAAAAACTTTTTGTGTTGTAATTTCTTGATCATATTTAGTTGTCATCTAATATGACTTGGCACAATGAGTTTTCGGCATGTTGGAAGGTGACAAGGATGTCGTGGTCTCCACAAGGTAATGTAGGCATCCCACTTTGGGAAGATATTCCTTAACATGTGTTAGTATCTTTGAGGGATTCCTATGATGATCTTATGATGGATTCCTATGACGATCTTATGACGTGTAAGATCCAAATTCTATAACGGGTTGGACAAATGTTGAGAGTATCTTTGTATGGGAAAGTGGGCGCCCAAGTTTAACCTATGACAAGTTGTAAGAGTGTAAGAAGCATCTTCTATTATTAGTCCATTATGATAGATTCTCTTAGAGTTGTAAGAGTTGTCATATATAACGGATTCTAGGACATTGTAAGGAATATGTCAATACCTATTTGGGGCAAATTTGGGGTGCCCAAGTATGCAGGCATGTAAAAGGGTTAAGGAATCATTGGACAAGTGTCACATAAGTCGACTACGTGTTGGAAAATTCTCTATAAATAAGGTGCTTGTTGGAGTAGTTTGCATGGTTCATTTGCAGGTATTGTTATGCTATTGAAATTGCTCTAGAATTCAACATTTGTGTATACTCCTAGAAGAACTTGCATGCAAGTGTGTTGTAATCATCGTTGATTAGATAATACAATGTGTAGGTTTTGAAGTGGGGATTTTCTCCTGAAAAGGTTTTCCCCATGCATATCTTGTGTTGTGAGCTTTTATACTTGCAAGTGATGTTATGTTATTAATCTCTCTATTGTGCATCTCATATTGTAACTGTAAAAGAGTTAAAATTGCACATCTCTCCTCATTAGCCCAATGCTAGAAGGCATTTCTTCATACCTTGCTTCCTTTCACATTGTTCATTTGAAACACCAATGCCTCCATCTCCTAAATAGAAATGGGCTCTCAGAGAGATTGTTCATATCTTCATATACCAAGGAAGGAATGCAATCAAGAACAAGTCTCTCCTCTTCCATAGATTGAATTATATGCTCAGAGAAAAATTAGGAAAAGTTCCTCAAATCTTCTCTAGAAATATCTTAAAAATAATTTACTTGATTTCTCTATGTAGAAATAAGAGAAGCTATAACATTACCCCTTTTGCGTTCCTTCACAGAGTTATAATTTTTTTTAATTTTAATCCCCTTCCTAAAGCCACTCGATATAGGAATTTTTTTTCTAAAAATCTCCTCTTAAAGCTCCCATTTAGAAAATTCCTTAGACCACCTATTCTCTTCTCACAACAACTCATATGTCATTCCTCCCTCTTTAATAGGAAAGGTGATTATTTATAACTTAACAAGGTTTTGATTTTTAATTTTGAAAATATTTCCAAAAGACAATATATTCCATCTCTGAGTTTAAATTTGACAAATTGGAGCTTCTTGAAAAAGAAATACATATTAATCCAAAGGTTAGGTTCCCTTCTAACCACCTTTTCTCCATAAGTTTGTACAAATTGATATCCTAAACCCACATAAGTTGAAACTTAAAGGGATACTTTTTAGGGTAGAGAGCAACAAGGAGGAGAATTTGATGGGCCCCTAGTTAGAACCTTTCTACCCCAAAATTTTAGAGTTTCCTACCTACAAATCTAATACAAGAAAAAACCTATTCAATATTTCAGATATAGCTTCATTCTCACACCTTCTATCACTCCAAATGAAAAACCATTTATTGGCTTCACATCCACCAGGTTGAGAAAGGGCACATTATCTCTCAACAAGGTAGATTACTTTAAGAACTAAAGTCTCCTGCAAGAATCCAAGGGATGGAGTTAAGGAATGAATAGATCTAACATGGGATAAAAAAAACCTTACATGTAAAATCAATAGGTGTATAAGAATTTGTAAATAAAAGAGTCTCATGAATGAAAGCAAGATGCCACCATTGAAATTAAACTTCTACTTCATGACTATCAATCCCATAAGCAAGAAACTCCACTAGTAATACCTTGGGCTTCAATACACTAACATTAACCCCTTCTCCATATCTTGGAAGAGATGGTAATCATATCCTCCATTGGAATATTTGTCTCTTGAATAAAGATAATATCCACTCTATGTTCACGAATCATATCCCCATTAACTTTTTTTTAGGGATGCCACAAACTCCTAGTATTCCAAGAAATCACAATCATTTTTAGGGATGCAATAGTGGGGTATTCATTGTCCTAATAACAACATATTCTACTAGTGACTCCCCTATCAATTTCACCTTTTCCTTTTTTTTTTCCTCCCAGTATTTTAAATTTTATCATTTACCCCTTTTAATGTTGTTTTTCTCTTGAAGGCCTAATAAAGGAAGGACCTTCCTTTTTCCATCTTTTGCCCCAAATTAATGCTAAGGATTTCTAATAGCTTGAAATTCATTTGACTCCATTTGAAAATATATCATCTAGATGGAGTCAACTCCTACTATAGGTGACCCTTCCCCCTCTTGTCGTTTTTCTATTTGCATCATGTTCTTGGTAGAAATATCTCCTTGCTTTGATGATCCATACTTCCTTGAGTTATTATTTTTGTAGATTGAATTAGAAAAATCACCTAAATGCAAAAAAAATTACCCCTTGACTAGATGGAATATTCTCATGCTCCATCGATTTTGCCTCAAATATTTCTAGGACCTTTTGTTAAACATCCCTCTAGGAGTGTCCTATTGTTGATTTGTAACCTTCCCTTTAGAATGATATTTCATAGGTATAAATATATTTGCATTTGGTTCTTCTGAATGGATTGGGGACTTGACTTTTACCTTAGAGTTGATTGGTTGTGTAATAGGAGATGATTGAGGGGTTCTAGGACCCATCTTTGAACAATTTCTTTGAAGATTCCCATATTCATGACATGATCGACAATGAAAAGAAAAGGTAGAAGCACAAATTTGTGTCACACTTTTGGCCAACTAAATAGTTTTGAGCAAAATAATTTCACCCTAAACAACTTCAAGTGAAATAGTTTCACCCAAAACTGCATGGCGCATATAGTTTCAAGCGAAACCCTTTCACCCAAAATTATAAAATAAAAAATTTTCATTGAAAATTTGAAATGCAACTAAATTTAAGGGTAAGTTATTGGGCGAAAGGATTTCAATTGAAAGTGTTTTGGGCGAAATCATTTTGACTAAAACTATCAATGTGGCTACCTACGTTGGGAAAAATTGAAAAATATATGCTACACTGGAGGAAAGAATCATCTTTAAAAGGGTATAATTTGTTTTTTTAATGATAAAGAAAATAGACAAAAGTTGACATCCCATGAAAACTATGACGTTCGGCGAAGTTTCACTTTAGAATGTTATTACTGAAAATATTCTATCAATTTTTATTTTTATTTTTTAAATCATGCACTAGATATTGAAGTTACCTATTTGGAGAAAAATAGGGAAAAAAATTGTTTGCTCTTTTTTGTAGGATCCCATCAACCTCGTATTTTTCTGAAATTTTCAACAATTCAAATTCTTCTTTAAACTTTAAAAAATATATCAAACCATTTTTTTTAATTATAAAATTACAAGTATAAACTTCATCAAAAGTTCTACATTTTATTAGTTTATGTCATTTTGAAATTCAAAACATAAAGGCCACTTCTATGCGGTCGAAGTTGAATTTTTTTATTTATGTTGGTAATTTCCTTTAAAAAGTGCAACACATGTTTGTGTTTTTAGCCAAAAGTGTTTCATAATCAATTTTTTGGATCCAATTCATACTACCCAATTTAGTTTCCAAAGCATTTGAAAGAGGATTATTCAATATTTTAACATATAAATAGGAAAAAGTAGCTACCCTTCTATCCATAGTATGACAAGATGGACCCAAGGGTTTCCTAATAACTATTGTGATTGATTGAGAATGTCTTATTCCCACAACTCCATTGGAAGCCTAGGAAGATTAATCCAAATAAGGATCTTAGCTAGAAGCTTCTCCATTGGATCAAACCCTACATGCCAAGGTTTGATGAATAAACCCGCCTAATTATAAAAATATGTTATCCCCTCCAAAATCATGTTTCATTTCATCATTCTAGTAAACAACACAAAAATACTCATTTGTAGCTAAATTAATTTCCATCTCCCTTTCAAATTCTAGTATCTTTGAGCCCAAGCTTCTAAAATGACAAAGAAATATGGATTCCCATAAAATTTTAAATTAAAGCATGTTCCAACATATAAAAAAATAATCTTTAATAGATTCCAGATTGATAACTAGAATTGGACAATCTTTGCTCTTCTCAATTTGTTAGAATTTGAATGACCATTCGCTGCTCACCTTATTTTGTTGCATACATAAGAAAATAGATAGATTTTTAATGTCTAAATGAAGATGGCTCATATATATTAAGAATAGCTTTAAAGGGAAGATTAGGGGGTCCATCAAACCCCTAGTAGCCACCATGTAGGTAGTCTCCCTTGCAAAAACCAAAACAAAGAGAAGAAACATTCAAAAAAAAGTTGAAAAAGTGTGTGGATAATAGGTCCCACATCACATTTCAAACACAACACTTGAACCATGCTTGACAATAGAAAGAGGAGGGCAAAACTACTCCAAACTAGAGGCATACAGCCATAGGAGTAGTGGAAAACTCTATGACAACTTCTCCTACCTACACCATCCACCCACTCAAAATCTCATTTTAAAAATAAACTACTAAATATTGAAATGAGGACCTCAACAACATTCACCTTGACCCAACTTGGTGGAAGTGAAATATTATGATAGAATGCATGTCTTTTTACATCTAACATAATGCCTTTTCCAACTAGAACACCATTCATATAAAGGTCTACATCATCTCCAATTATAAAAGTGTTGTCATCCTCTCTTTTAATCCTCCATAGTAGATAATGGTAGGATCTATAAGTTAAATAATGATTAAATTGAAAATTGAAAATTGATTATAAAATGCATTCATTATAAAATTTGAAATGAAGCATCAAAATGCTAGTCAATATTATCCGGGCATTCCCACCTCTCTCATCATTTCCCTCTCCCATTTCCATTGTTGTAATTTTTCCAATAAGGTCAAGCCATGAATTCTAATGATAATACAAACATAGGCAAGATAAGTTTCAAAATAGTTAAAATATAGCCAAATGATTCATTTTAAAATTATACATGCACTTGCAATTTCTTCTCCATATATTTCATCAACTTATCTCTTTCAAGTTTTCCAAAAGTTAGAGATGAATGTTATCATCCTAGAAAAAATATTACTTTCAACTAACTAATAAAAATAAAAATATTATTTTCCACAAAGGCATGCATACTAAATCAGAAACATATTGCAATTCTATTAATGTACAAGATAAACCAAACCTCAAGATGATGAAATTAAAATCTTCTAGGTTATACATGTACCCACACACTCTTTGCTTCAAAATGTGTTTCATTTGGAATTCTCCTAATGTTTCCAAAGCTCTTAAAAGGAATATTATAATACTGCAAAAAAAATTGAAACATATGAGAAAAAAATGTACAATCTTTACCATTATTTCAAGCCTATGTATAAAACATACCACTTTGCCTTCCAATCCTCACTACCCAAGTGAACCTTGGCACTTCCAATTTTTTCCTCACTCTATACTAGCATACATAATGAATTTAGATGGAATTAATATGCATGCAAGCATAAAATTAAAAAAAAAAGACCATATGAAACTAGAATTGAAAATTATTATTTCTTCGAGTTTTATTTTCTCCTTCACTTCTCTCGACCTTATCAATCTCTCCCTTGTTTCCTCCCTCTTCTCATCACTATCATAAGATCACATGATACCATCAAGCTCTTTATATTCCTAAATTTTTCTTTACCTTTTGAATATCCTTTCAATGAAACACCTTCTCTACAAACTATACCACATCATCAAGACAATCAACATGCCTCTCTTTTTTATATACTTTTTCATTCTTTCATGGGAAAGAGACAAACATTTTTTCATGTACTTAACCACACTTTTATGGTATAGAAAAAGGAATATTTTGTTTCACCATGTGTACCTTTTGTAATTCCTAAAATTTCACCCCCAACTAGGTCACATGGTTCATATTTGACAAAAATAAATCAATCTACTACTTAATTGTTTAGTTCTATAATGAAGAAGGGCTTATTGTAAATAATTTTAAAAATAATGTAAGATACACAATCGAAAATAAATACTAACTAAAACTTTAAATAATGATAAAAAGTGTAATATTAAGCTCACCTCATGATCAATAAAATTGGTCTCCTCATCCTCAGATCATTCATCCTCTTATATTCAACAAAATTTATGATGAAATACTATTTTATGCATTATATTGTTGGTATTTTCAGATTGATAAATAAAATATCAATATTGATACATTACAATAAAATAATAACTACAAGTTGACATCTTGTTACCATTTGAATAATTTGTCGCCTCAATTTTCACTCTACTCCTAATTTGAGATGAGGCCCTCCTTTCACCCTCTACTATGTCTTATGCAAAAATAAAATTGCACTTCATATTCAAAAGTAAGTGACCAAAAATATAACATACCAAAATAAAGTGTATCAAATAAAAGATAATTATTTTATTATATTATTACGCGAGAGACATTCTATCAATCACAGCAGGGGATCAAAACACCTGAGTACATAATTACGCCGAGAGGCATTCTATCAGTCACAGCAGTCACAGCAGGGGATCAAAACACCTGAGTACATAAAAAAGAAATGGCAGTTACGTTATAAAAAGAAGATGAAAAGTTGGGTCCGTCTATAGTGGTAGTGGAATAGTATTGTGAGGTGGAATATCTGCATTGTCAAGAAGGCGTTACATATAATCAACAGTGAAAAGTGTAAAGAAACGACATGAGAATGTAACGCAGGCAACAAGAATAGTCGCATAGTGTCTTTTAAGATAGTAGAAGAGGCCAAAGCATTTGACATTTCAATAGCAGCAGACGTATTTCACTTTTAGCAGAGCGGAAGACATTTGCAGAGGTGGAGTGGAATATCTGCATTGTCAAAAAGGTGGAGACCCAATTCTAAACTTGTGTTGCCCTGTGATTGAAGGAGTTTTGGCATTGGAGGCAGTGCTGTGTTTGCGTACAACAATCAGGCTAAGCTTCTCAACCTCAGTATACTTCTTCCGGTAGCACTAGAGCTTATAAGATAGGATTTGGTAGCACCGTGTTTGTGTACATAAAATAGTTTTTAAAATAAAAAATAAAATAGGATTTATTTATCAAATAAAGCTACAACTCAGTTGCAGTTGTGGAACATTCCATTATAAATTGCAGTGTTTTTTTCATATTGTGAAGATAATAATGAATCAATCGGGAAACATTCTATTATGAATTACAGTGATTTTTACTTTTAATTTACATGCAGATCAATGCCTTCTCTGAATTTATTTTATATTCACATGCAAAGTAAATTCAATGAATTTATTTGACATTGATTATGTTCTAATTATGATCCTAATTCTAGGATGCTGTCAATAATGCTTTGTAGTTTGATTGCAGTTCACATATTTGGTTTTGTGATCTATGATGGGTTATTGGGTTGCATTTTGGAACAGTTAGACTATTATTTGGGGATATGTGTTGCTTTTAATCTTCTTATCGTCTTATTTTGAAAGATAAGTTCTACAATTTTTAAATGAAAATTTAAGAAAATAAAATTAATGATTTTATAGGCATGAAGGTGATCTATATTGTTTGACAAGTATGATTTTAATCTAAAATAATCAATAGATAAACTATCTTATCTTAACTCCAAAAATAAATAAAAATAAAAATAATAAAAAGTGCAAAAGAAATATTCTAAAATTATTATTTAATATAAAAGTAGTTGTTAAATTAGACATAAAAAGAAGTTTCTAAATTTTAAACTTGGTAGGTGAGATACCTGATTTAAAATATTTATTTATTTCCTTATAAAAAGATTTTCTATTGATTTAAGTACGAGTTTATATTCTATTCTAAGAATATTGCATAAATAGTTAAATTATTTTTTATTAGATAAAATAAATTACTTTTGTGTTAAATTAGAAAATACTAATATTATAAATGAGTTTATCTTCATGTTATCTTGATTACAAGGCATAAATGATTTAAAGGAATATTTGTTTTGTTTAAAGTAGTAATTTGATAGATTTGCATGATATACTTCCAAATTAGATTGAACAATCATCTTATGCTCTCAGCTTGCACATCACTAATCTTGGCGATGAGAAAATGACATTTAATTATTAAGGTTCAATGAGAGATGAATTAGGGTTTGGGTGCAATTAATATTTAATTAAGGTTGAGTTAGGGTTTCAACTAGGATTCAATTAGTGTTATGACTAGGGTTAAAAAGTGTAATTGTTGAATTAGAGTTTAACTACGGTAAGTCTTATTAAGGTTTAATTAGAGTTAGTATTAGGGTTTGGGTGCAATTAGAGTTTAATTAAGGTTGAATTAGGGTTACAACTATGATTCAATAAGGGTTATAAAGTGTTATTGTTCAATTAGAGTTTAACTATGGTAAGTGTTAGGATTCAATTACGGTTAGGGTTCAATTAAGGTTAGGGTTCAAATAAGGTTAGGATTAGTGTTAGGGTTAGGGTTCAATCAGGCTTAGAGTTAGGGTAAGGGTTAGGAATAGGATTAGTCTTAGGTTTAGGGTTCAATTAGGGTAGGATTCTATTATAAATCTTGGGGTTAGTGTTATAGTTGGGTTTCAAATAGGGTTATGATCAAGGTTAGGTGTAAGATTCATATTTAATGTCATATTTGTTGATATGAATAATATTGAGAAAAACACCGAGAGATATAAATAGGGTTCAATTAGTGTAACCTGGATAGTGTTAGGGTTATGATCAAGGTTAGGTTTAAGATTCATATTTGATGTCATATTTGTTGATATGAACAATATTGAGAAAAAAACACTGAGAGATATAATTAGGATTCAATTAGTGTCTCCATTCATGTCCACCATGCAATATTCTTCAATAAATCCAACTAAATTAAGATTAGTGTAATATTCAATTAGGGTTAGGATTCAATTATAATTAAATTTAAGTTAGGATTGCAGTTAGGGTTCAATTAGTGTAAGGTTAGTGTTAGGGTTAGGATCCAATTATGGTTAGGATTAAAATAGTGTTTACAATTAGGGTTAGAGTTAAATTAGGGTTTGGGTTAAATTAGGGTTAGAATTTAATTCTAATTATGGTTATAGTCTAGTTATGGATATTGTTCAATTAGGGTTCAATTATGGATCTATTTGGTTAAGGTTTAATAAGGGTCAGGTTTATGGTTAGGATTCATTCAAGGTTAAGGTACAACTAGGGTTAAGATTTAATTAGGGCTAATGTACATTAGCATGCAATTAGGCTTAGGGTGAGGTTTATATGATAAAGCTTGGGGGTTAAGGTTAGGGTTATAGTTACAGTTGAAATAGGGTTAAGATTAGGGTTAATGTTAGGGTAAAGATTATTATACCCTAACCCTAGCCCTAATTGTAGCCCTAATCGCAATTAGACTCTAACCATAGTCCTAATTAAATTTTAACCTTAGTTGAACCCTAACCCTAACCCTAAATTTTCACTAATTTAATCTTAACCCTAACATTAACTCTTACACTAATTTAATCTTAGAATTTAATTAGGACTATGGTTAGAGTCTAATTAGGGTTAGGGCTCCAATTAGGGATAGGGTTATGGTATAATGAGGGATAGAGACCAATTAGGTTTAGGGTTAGTTATGGTTAGGATTAAAATAGTGTTTATAATTAGGGTTAGAGTTCAATTAGGGTTTGGGTTAAATTAGGGTTAGATTTTATTTCTAATTATGGTTCCAATCTAATTATGGATATTGTTCCATTAGGGTTAGTATTAGGGTTCAATTATGGATCTATTTGGTTAGGGTTTATGGTTAGGATGCATTCAGGGTTAAGGTATAACTAGGGTTAAGATTTAATTAGGGCTAATTTACATTAACATGCAATTAGGGTTAGTGTGAGATTTCTATGATAAAGCTTGGGGTTAGGGTTAGGGTTATAGTTACGGTTGAAATAGGGTTAATGTTAGGGTTAAGATTATTATACCCTAACCCTAGCCCTAATTGTAGCCCTAACCGTAATTAGACTCTAATCATAGTCCTAATTAAATTCTAACCTTAGTTGAACCCTAACCCTAAGCCTAATTGAACTCTAACCCTAAATTCAATTAGGATTAAATATACTATAATATTATTATTTATCTAATAATATAATAAAATAATATAGTATAATTATATATTAATTCATATTATGTGTTGCGCTGCGACTGCTACTAGAGTATATATATCTTAAATTTAAGATATATAAATTACACCGAGATATATTGAGGCGTTTAATTTTTTAATTTAATACATCTATATTAAAGTTGAATGTTGAAAAATTAAACGCCTCGATATAGCTCAACGTAATTTATATATCTTAAATTTAAGATATATATGCTAGTATAAATTAAATCAATCAAATATCATGTAATACTAAGTCCATCCATCTATTCAAAAAACCAAGTTCATGTGGAGTTTCCATATAAACTTACAATTTATTCATATATTTAGCAAACCACATTATTGTATAGTAATGTTAAGAAAATGTATTGCTCATACATACATTCAACATTCTATAGTTCTTATAGAGGTATCAAGGTAATGCAAAGATCAATAGTATATGAAAGCTAAAATTTAGATTCTACCCTTGTTGTAAAAGGGAGGATTATTTTTTATTCTTTCTAATGTGCTAATTAAGCTCAAGAAAATAATTAATTTAGTTAAATATTACAACCAGGTTTATGAACAAGGAAATAAGTTTTATGATAATTAGAGAAAATATAAAGAGGGGGAATAGGGATGTGGTGCCTAATTTGATGGTTGCAATATATATACCTGTAAGGGGGAAATATAGCATAGGAAAACAACAAATGAATTAAACCAAATCAATTCAAACAAGATCAAATTCCAAACCCATACTCATGAAATGAAGCTATAAAATAATGAAATCAACAAGCAATGCAATCATAAAGACAACATAAATTGAATTCACGAAATTAAAACATTACCATCCCATGTTGGAGTGTAATCCGTATTGATGTTGAACTGCGTTTAAATCAATACGAAACCTCCATTTGTTGTTGCAAAAGCTTCAAAGCATGTGTTAATGGTTATAGAAGATGTGTGTGTATTTGCTCTCAAGAATTCAAATGTCAATTCAACATGACCTCCTTGCATAAACTCTATAGATTCTTCCATCGTTTTTGAGAATGAAGAGGGTTGTTAAATAGATTTCATGTTTTCAAATGAACGATCAAGATTTCGTAGTAAAAGATCATGATTAATGGTTGAAAATCGTTGAGAGGAAATAGATTGGAATGATTAGTGGAATCAGATTGGAATGATTGGGGGGATTGAAGAAATCAAGTTGAGTGGTTAGTGGGATTGAGGAATAGATTGAGTGGTTAGTGGGATTGGGAAATAAACGAGTTAGTTAACCAATTAGAGTGAGAAATCAGTGGTAATGATTTGCTCAATCACAAAAGGGGTGAGGATAATTAATTAATTAAATAATTAATTAATATTTGGATATGAATATGCAAGTCATGTTTGACTTAAACAAATAACGATGTATTTGTTTGTTGACTATGTTGAATGATTTCGAATAATTGATTTAATTGTTCAGGTTTAGAGAAGGGAAAGTGATTTAATTAAATTATTAATGAAAATAATTTAATTGATTTCTAGATGAATAGGGTATATTAGTGACATAATTAAATAATTGATGTTTATTTAATTAATCAAGGGAAATAAAGTTAAATTAGGTAACAATATAGTAAATTAATTCAATAATTAAAGATTATTCAGTTAATAGAGGAAAATAGGGTTAACGATGTAAATGATGTGAAATGAAATTATATTAATGATAATGATGTCGATAATGGAAAAATTTCATTTAGGATGTGTGATATGTGTTAGGTCATTTTTACATGTCTACAATACCAAGACTAAAAAATCTACAAAGTAAGAGAATTAGAGACAATAATATGTTCTGATAGGACATTGATCTAGGATGCTAGCATCAACATGGGTATGTTAGCGTGATTGTGGCTATGTCCTCTATGTAGAAAAATAAAAATAGGTAGATCGACAAGCCAAAGGTTTAAAAATGAACACACAATAATAAGTAATATTCTAGAGCATGATAAACTACACAAATTAAGGAAGATAGCTTAAATAAAAAGAGAGGGTTAGAGGCATAAAACCACCATGTATAATGATAAGCTTGTAGTGAAGATCTCAATAGAAAACCCTTATCTAGGACAAGGGAGAGGGGGTGGTTATATAGGAGCCTATCAAAGTGGTTAGACCCCTATTTTGGTCTTTTGACCATGAGAAAATAAATAGATTTGTGTGTGCACATTTAGATTTTCAACATGTTAGAAAATAAAATAATGTGTAAATTAATGATAAATCTAATCGAGAGATTTTCACACTATGCTAAATGTATATGTAGGAAAATGGGAGATAGATAATATAGATTGTGTGCCTTAATATGATGAGGCAACTTGGTAATTGAAATAGATTATAATTTTGAGAAATATAAATGAAATGTATAAATACACTTATTAATGATATCAAAGAGTGAAAGTGGGAACATCCCTTGAGTCAAGAGTGGACTTCAAGAGGATATTTTTAAAATTGCTAAGGAATAGAAAAACATCCATAAAAGATGATTTTCTCTAGTTAGTATTGACTAGAAAAGAAAATTTTCTTTAGGAATAGAAGTGAGAAGAGGGTAAATGGACGAGCTCAAGAGGAGAATTTGCAACATTTAATTCTCTAAGAGCGTAAGAAAATAATATGCATTTCTTTAAAGTATATCAATAATTACATGAATGAAACAAGATATGAAAATGATATAAATGTAAATTGTTGGAAAGAGGAAATGGGGAATTACAGTATGAAGGTTTGTACCCTAATATCCCTTATGTAGTCAATTTATACCCACGAGGATACAATGAAAGAAAAGAGTAATTGTGGAAGGGAAACTATATCTAAATGCATCTCATACGTAACTTAAATAAGAGCCACCTTCATTCATAACACAAATACTAATAAAATCCTTATAACTCCATATATATATGTATATGCATATGTATATATGTGTGTGTGTGTATGTATACATATATATGTATATATGTGTATGTGTATATGTATACATATATATGTATATATGTGTATGTATATGTATATATAAGTATATGTATGTATATGTATATATATATATATATATATATATATATGTATGTATATATATATGTATGTATATGTATATATGTATATGTATATATATATGTGTGTGTGTGTGTGTATGCATATATGTATATATACATATACATATACATATATATATGCCAGATACAATAGCAAGTTTTAGTCTATGCTCTGTGTTATCTTCTATTGTATATTCATCTTCTTATCTTGATATTATCTATCTCCTATATCTATTACATACATATATCCATACTTTGTCTCCTAGAGATGTGACCCTTATAGGATATCTTTTCCTTCATTTTCCCTGTCGGCCTTAGGTTCCACAAGTTCTATGTGGTATCTTTTTTTCTCTGCCTTGTAACCTATTAACAAATAATTATTTAATAAATCATAGGAGTATTCAAAATAAACTAAATAATAGGTTTTAGCAAGGGTACTTGGAAAATGGGTATGGGACAAGATTATGTAAATATTCTTAAATACACCTCCCATAAATTTGTAACAAAATTATAAGAACTTGTAATAAAACAACAAAACCTACAACTATATAAATATTTTCATGAATCTACAACCAAAGCTTCAATATTCAACAATGATGAAGAAAGCAATGAGAAAAAAATTGAAATTTATTGGAGGAATGATGAATTATACATAAGATGAGCACAAGAGAATGAGAGTAGCTATAAGTGATTGAGGGTAGATTGAGAGAGAAAAAGGAATAATGTTAGAGCTAGAATGAGAATGAGAAAACTTAGCGAGTTGTAGACTAACCAAGGAGAGGAAATAAATTAAGAGATCATGAATTTTAACTAGATTTTGGCTTGGTTCCTACAAGGTAGTCAATAAGAATACTTATTAGGGAACATGATATTAATTAATGGCCAAAGAGCCATTATAATATATCACTAGATTTAGTTGTGTAGGTTTTTTTGGTCATTTAATTTATAAATTTTGATGGATAGAGCCATGATTGTGGGGATATCTTTATGGACGAACTAGAGTCTATAAGGTTCAAAAATAATAAAAGTGGTTAGTTTAAAGGAAATAAAGCGATATGTTATATGAACTACAAAATTTGACAAATAAATGTTTAGAATAACAACATTGACACTCTCTAAGGTGAAGCAACAAATTGCTTGATCTCTTGATATTTATTTATTGAAATGGAGATGAATGTTGGTGTGGCGCTGGGCGGGAGTGCGTGTAGTGTCCAACAAGAAGAAGCGTTTTTGAATGGAGACGATGCATAGGATTTGGGCACAACTTCTTTGGTGCCAATATCTACTGGGGGTGGTCGGGTGGTTGCGGGGGCCCTTCTCCTTTGGTGGTTGGGGCTCCCCCTACTCCTAATGGTTGTTGTGGAACCCCTTCCAAGTTAACTATGCAGGTGATTGGAGATTGCGTTGATGTTGCGCAGTTTCTGCCTTCTGCTCCTACTTCTGGTGGTCTTCCTGTTGGTGGTCTCCCTACTTTTGGCTGCCTTTAGAAGTCCTTTTTTGAGGAAGTTTCAAAGGATTGTGCTTGATCTATGCCTGCTCCAGCTAGCATTAGACCTTTTCCCTATGCTCGTGCTTCCCCTGTTGTGGTCTATGGACTTGAAGTTGCTGAAAATGAGGATTACTATTTGAAACAAGGTGTGGTCTACATGTTTAATGGCTTGTGGCCCTCCCTTCCCGATCTCCATGATTGGGTTTCTATCTCTTGGAAGCCTATTGTCTCTGGGCAGATTGAGCTTTATCCCAGCACTAGGGGGTTCTTCTTAGCTACCTTTGCCTCCTCTACAGAGCAATATTGTGTGCTGGACAGGGGGTGGATGTGGGGTATTCATTCACTATCCATCAGGCCTTGGTCTCGCTCTTTCAATCGTCTTATTGAGCCGTTGAATACCACACTAGTCTGGGTCCATCTGTCAAATCTCCCTCTCTAGTTTTGGGAGGATTCTTGTTATGAAGCTATTGGCAACACCATTGGACACTTTCTGAAGGTGGACTCTACGACTCAGAATCTAGGGCATACTACGGTGGCTAGCTCGTATTTTAGTTGATTTGGACATCTCTAAACCTCTCCATGGTGATGTGATCTTAATGGTGGAGGACAAACCTTGGACACAACTTCTAGACTATGAGGGCTTCCCCTTTCGGTGTAGGAGGTGTTTCTCCACTGGTCATTTGGCCTCTGGTTGCCCTCTTGCTCGCCCTAAGGGTGCTGCTACCTGGTGGAAGAATGCTCTCTCAGACCATCTCACGATTGGCTCTCCCTCTTTGGATGATTCCTTCGAGGAGGGAAACCCTCCCTTGGCAATTTCTGCCAGGGAGTCTGAGTCTTACCAAGATCCTCTTCCAGTTATCCCTGTTGTGGAACCTTTGTTGCCTCGATTTGCTATCGTTGTTCAGGCGAAACCTACCCGTCCCTCGTTGAACGACTTTTTTGGTCCTTTGATAACTCTTGTCTTCTCTTCTTCACTGCCAACTCCCTCACTGTGTGGTGGCTTCTTGCCTAGGGTGGCTATTGTGGATCCACTCCTCTCGCCTCGCTCGGTGGATTTTGATTATGAGTCTTCCTGGTCTGTTGTGTAGAGGAAGAAGAAGGGACTCCCCTTATTCGTGGCTTCTTCGCGGCCTCAGATTAAGGGAGTCATATTAGTCCCCTCAGGTTCTAGGGTTGTCTAGTCCTTGTTTGTTGTTCTACAATTGTTTGTCAGTTGTTTTTATTTGTGGTATGTTTGGCTTGTTTTACTTGGCCCTAGTGGCTCCCGTTTGTTCTTCTCCTAGTTCATGTTCTAGTTTGAACTAACTTCTTTTTGGCCCTATGGGCCCTCTGTGTGAAGGGTACAACACCCTTTAAATGCTTCTTATTTAATCAAAAACAACATTGGCACTTGGATTAGCAAAAAGGATAGATAAAATGGCCAAATGGAACCTAAAACATGCTATGGGAGTGGACACTTAAATGAGTGAAAATTGTAGAGGGTATGAAATTTATAACACTACAATATTTTCGACATTGTATTTAGGATTCCTAAAATCCAAAAAAATCATCTATGTCAAATTATAATCTCAACCAAATAAGTGTAACCCAGTTAAATATTACACAACAAACATTGACATATTAAGAATATATAATAACACACCAAATAAAAAAAAAGTTGTATCCCTACTACCAAATTTCAATTTCATTAAATTGTTTTGAGCAATCTTGTAATGTGTACAACACAAATAAATAAAATAATATATTATTCATTAACATAAGGATATGTTTTAATAATTGTACTATCAAGCCCACTATCAATCAATGGAAGTGTTTCTTGATGTGTGATAACTCATATCACAAGATGTTAGATCCATATTATCATCCTAGATACTGTCATTATTACCATTCTCATCCCACCAAGAAGGACAATCATACTCAATTAATTCTTTTTGTTGCACTATTTTTTTTAGGTTTCTCTTATTGGAGGCAAATATTGGGACATCCATCTATTATTTCATTTTCTTTGTGTTTAATAAAACTATTGCCACTTTTAGCTATTTTACCTTTCCTTTGTTCAATGACGAGTCAAATCGAACCTGCACATTCTTTCTCTTTTGCATTGACACCTTTCTAGGCCTCTTGAGAGGAACCCTCTTTAATTTGAAAATTTCTTTAACCATTACCATCTATTTCAACTTTCTAGGGAATGAACTCATATTAGACTTATTTTGTGCACTTAAAGCACCTAAAACTTTGTGTGGATTACTTATGTTAATTGCAAGAAAAAAATATTGGCATTACTATAAATGGTGGGTTTTATATTCATTTTAAAGGCCACTCAACCTCTTATATTAAACAAAAATCATTAAATGAAAATAAGTTTATGCAAACAAATTGGTTGAAAAATATATTGCAAGAAAAAATGTACTAGGTTGAAAACACATTATATTTTTCAGTCTACATAATTTTGTTTTAGATAGTCTTATAATTTTAAGGTAAAGGGAATATTGTTGGGGTTGATAGTGAACCCCACAGTTCCCAGTAATCCTCTGCAACAAAAATGCCTATCACAAGCAAGAGATCAAAGCAATTAATTTGTTATGCAACGAAGAGAGAAAATATTGAATCCACACAAGCATCTAATATTGAGATTAACCTACAATAATAATTTAATTGAATGAATTACATGGATTACAATGAAAGTGAGTGCTTATAAAAGCATAAAAAACAAACCCTAGATGAGGATTTGATTAGATTGTGACAAGTGACTTAATCTCATGCAATGAGACAAGTTGACCTATATTTAGTCCAATCTAATTAATAAAAAAAAACTCTTAGGTTTAGCTTAAGTAAATAAAGTAATAAGGGACTTAATATTTAATTAATGATTAATTAATTATCAAGTGATGTCTTAATTACTCCAACAAATATAAGTTGATAGACATAGTTTATCATTGCTAAATTTAAAAAGCACTAGCTTCATTTTAGGAAAAGAAGAGTTTAGGTTGAAAACAATATTTTTTAGCTTGCACAATTTTATCATAAATACAATAACAAATCTTCCAAAAATTAGAAAGGTTGTACTTGAGGGGAAATAGGATAGAAAGAAATATTTCACATGGTCAATTGAAAATTGTGATATAAAAAGAGTATATAATTAAATAAGATAATATCTTAGAATCCATAAATGGTTGCTTGATACTTATAACATTGCAACTTATTGAAATCATGGACATGCACATGTATTACTTCTCTATTGACTAAATATTATGATAAAGTTGAAGATTGGGTTCATTATAAATGTTTATTAACAAGAAAGTGGATTGCATGTTCCTACTATAAAATGTTGGTATCATTAAGGATACTCATGGTGTAGTACAAGTAATTGTAGCAAACAATATGTCAATATTGAATTGTTCACAAAATTGAGGACACTAAAGAAATGTAACACAACCTTTATGTTAAACAAATTATAATTTCATGACTTAAAATTGAACTCAAATGTAGAATTGTAATATAAAAGAAATAGTTGAAATCCATAATGATTTGGTTACAAATACAATAATTGAATACACTAATATTTGATTAAATATGTACAACTTGGATGTGTGAATGGAAATGGCCTCTGCAATTCCATTCTAACAAACAAAAAAATAATCCATGTCAGAGTAGGTTTTTTGTTTATACAAACATATAAATTCAAATAGCCATTAGAGTTTTGATTGTTTGATAGTATTATAGTCTATTTTTATGGAATGTAAGGTTCAACTTTAATCCATCATGAGAAAAGTAACCAAATAAATTTATGAATTTAACCTAAACCTCACACTCCCTCATAACATAAATTATTCTCACACTGCAACCTACTATATTTGAATTGTATCTAAGTGGCATAGACTAAATTACAAGAAATTAACAAAATATTTGAGATGGTTTGGATCAAGGAGGTCAAAATAATTTATTTTCTCTTTTTGATAGAGTATTTGGATTGAAAATGGTTGTTAAGTTTTCCAACTTGTTAGCTTTGATATAATCTCATTGAAATTAGTGGTGAAATATGAGATAAAGTAAATATTTGAATTGCATTAAGGTAAAAATAAGGCCTTAGAAGAAGGAAATTTAAAATATAATATGTGGTATTGTTTCTCTTTGATAACCTTAAAATGTATCGACTTCATTTGAGTGGGAAAAGTTGCATGTTGAAAAATTTGCACAAGTTTATCCTAAAGACAATAAAAGAGCTTCTAAAAATTAGAAAGGTTGTACTTGAGAGGAAATATGTTAGAGGTAAACATTTCAAATAATAGTGGTAAGTTGATAAATTTACTTGAAAGGTTTTTTATGTATAAGTCAAATTCATTAATCAAGTATTGATAAAATTAGGCACATTCAACAATTGTAAGTTAAAAATTCTAATGACCTAAGGACTATTCTTGATAATATTTGAGATGTTCATAGATATAAATTATATGTGTAGACACCTAAAATATTCCTTAGTCATCCATCACCTAATTGTAGTTGGTCAATTCCATCATCTAGCCCTAATCATCTTCACCTAGTCCTAATCAACCAATATCATCACCTAGTCTAATCTCCTTCACCTAAATTCCATCACTTAATTAAATAATCATGTTATTTAATTAATCACCTTTTCCATCTTCCCACAATAAATAAATAAATTTAATTCCCATTCTCACCTATTTTCCATCTCACACATGGTTAAAATGATAAAATATTATTATTTAATTAAGTCCCTCAACACATTCCAAGAATAAAGGGCACCTAAGAACACTTGTCCTTATGGTCCCATTATTCTCTCAACACATTCCAAGAATAAATGGCACTTAAGAACACTTATCCTTATGGTCCCCTTATTCTTTCAACATAACCCAAAAATATAGTCTTCTTAGGTGCGCATGTCCCTTATTTCCCTCATGCTTACAACTACTTACTAAATTTGGTAATTTCATCCTAGCCATTCACAATCTAACAGCCTTCACTTCTACTCTCCATCCTCTCCTCTATCCTTGGGAATTCCTCTAAACCATTCTCCACCATTGATCTCACAATCAAATCTTGACCATTCATTCCCCCTTCCAAAAGTCTATAAATTTAGGCACTATATCCTTCATTCTGAATCAATTATCACTTATGCTAAGTATGTATGTCATATTGGTATCTTCAATCAAGGAGCATCCACATCCACTATTCAAGGAGAAAATCATTCAACAATGGAGGCTATGGTAACATTTGAATTTTATTTTTGATGTTATTGTTTTGTTTGTACTCTCTTGTTGAGCTCTATCTAGAGGTTTGTAGTGGTTTGAAATAGGAATCTCGTGTCTTGCAATAGTTTTCATTGAATTTTTTAGATTATTGCTTAAATTTTGGAAAATTTTCTAGGGAATTAACCCATATCTCACCTTGTTTGGTATGTTTGTGTCTTATGATATTTTCTAAACAACTAGTTTTGTAGGTTCTTGAAGTATTTTTTAGGTATCAATTTTTTACTGGTGCATTTGAGGGCAACACAAAATGCATTGTTACATCCAAGATGAATGAGACAAATTTTGATATATAACACTTTGTATCTTGTTGACAATTTTTTTTTGAAGTGTTTGCAAGCTCAAACCTAAAGTGTATTTGTATGAATTTTGTACTTTTGCATGGAATTCGTATTGTACGAATGGTTGTACCATTGTGAATTTTTTTGAGGAAGTATATATAGTGTTTTCTTTAGCATATACATAGAGTTTTGACTTATACATCTTTTTGTATGAGATACATAGTTGTGCCACATAAACCAAAGGTATATACACATACACAAAGGATTCATGAGCATGGTCGAAAGATCTACATTCACAAATACTCAGGGCATATTTACCTACTTAGTTTCAAGATTGTGTATACCCGCTTGGGATAGATACATAGTCGGTGGAGAGATATACACACCCATAGAGATCCATCGGGGATTATATTTTTGCTCGAGATGGATACACAATCAATGGAGGGATATACACACTTGTAGGTAACCATTTAACTCAAATTCATAAATATTTTTAAAAACTGCAATTAACTCCTTTATTAAATTCGTAGGACGTGGTAACCATGAGGTTTTAAGACAAATGCATTACTTTTGAAATTTGGTAATTTGGATTTGTCTTGCATAAAAGAAAAAATATATTTTTTAATTTCATTTGAAATCTATCAAAGACTTGTCAGGGCTTCTATTTTTGGTTAGGCTCAACTCCCAATCACATTGGTGACCAGGAGCTTGGACCACAAGGTTAATCCCCTAGGTCATGTGGGAGCTTAAGCCCACAATCACATAGAGCTTGCAAGAGCTTAAAAACTCACCTGGCCAACTGATAGGGGTTAAAACATGCCCTAGTGCCTATTCAATTTTTTTTTAAAAGTACCCTTCAATTAAATTGCTCTAACATTTGTACTTTTAGTTAGATTTTCAAAATTTAATAGGTGTTGGAAAGCTATCTCAAAGACGTACAATGATGGAGGTAAAGTTTGTAAATTTTTCTCTAGAATTTAGGTATTTTGGTTCAAAGTCAACTCTTTGTTTTAAAACTTCATTTGTTCATAAGTATTACATTTTTATTATTTTTCAATGTTTTTTTTTAAATTATCAAAAAATCCAAAGAATCTATGTTCATTGTTTATTTTCTATAGATTTCACTAGTTTTCTATTTTTGACTAAATTTTGTGTGCAAATATTTTCATGTTTACAAGGATTCTATCTTACAAACTACTAACATAAGTGGTCTTGTAGGACATTTGATGAAGACTTTGATTATAGACCTTTTATTTTTCTGTGTGTTTTGTTTTTTATCACATTAAAATTGGGTTGAAATTTACATTCATATTTTGATTTGGGATAACAGTTTACAAGTGTCTTTTAAATCCAAGCACACTTACATATGCTCTCCTCTAACACCTAAGGGTGATTTTGAGAATAAGAAATAATTGTTGACTTGTTTTATTTTTAGGGGGGCTACTTGGGTATTTCATCACCTCAAGGGATGATATCAACTCCATTTTTCTAATAAAGTATAAATAATGAGGGTGAATCAAAAGACACGCCTCATAGAAGTTATGATTTTGTTATTCAAGCTAAGCCCCCAAGAACTTTATACCTTGGGGAAGTGAAAGAGAAGGGCGAGTTACCCTCTTCTCCCGATTGTTTGACTTTCTTGCACTTTCAAATTCATGTATTAAGCCTCATGTACCCTTTTGGTATTTAGAGGATTCCTCAAATAAGCTTTTTTATAGCCTATTTTAAGACCTTTCAATCATTGCTTATTGTGGTGCAAGGTACAGTATCATGTCTGAAGCTACTCACTGTGTACCTTCTTGAGTAGAGGTAGAAACTCTTCGGGAAAGGTATTCAAAAACCTCCAAAGAAAGGGGAAAGGTGAGTCATTGTGCCACTAGACCCATAACTATCAAATCTTGAAAGAAAGATGTCTCACAATAATACTAAAAAATTAATAGATTGAATTCTATGGTGGGACCACACTAAGTTAATACTCCTTTTATTGACTAAATTTAGGTTTTTTATTGTGTCTTCTTCTTTGAGTTTTTTATATACAAAATTTATTGTTTATAAACCTTTACTACCAAGTTTGAGTCAAGTCTAGTTTGAAACCTTTTTGTTTGTTTGATTTTTTTTCCAAATTGGTATCCTTTTGAAAACACAAAATGTTGAAGATGAATTTAGGATAACCATTACCTTAGTGCTCACTCTATTTAGCCTTGGTCATCACTAAATCCATAGCCCAACATCCCCTTCATCAAATCAATATCTTGTCCGTTTCACACTTATTCATTTTGACCATACACTTAGTCCTCCATACATTATCTACATTTTGACTTATCTCATTATCCAATCATCCATAACACACCTTTGAGTGTGAGGTACACGTCCCCTTTTCACTCATTTTCCACTTTATCATAACCTTAGTCATCCTTTAATTTGTATCCAATTTTTTTGAAAACATTAGGATATCCTTAATCATTCCATCATTACCATATTTTATCCACCATCCTTATAGCCTGCATTTGATCATCATCCAAATCAAATCCTTGGTCATAGTTGAAGGTTATGGATTTTGGATCCTTTAATTAAAATCATCAACTTATTACAAACTTTGGGACTTTTAATTAGTCTAAGGCCCATTGGTTAATCCTTGGAAAATATACACCAATTTGTAGATTCCAAAAATAAAAAACAAAGTCATAATCAAACAATCTTGAGATCTAAGTGTGTCACTTACACTTTAAATCCAATTTAAATCAACCTAATCCATTTATTCCAAGTCATCAATTTTATCATCTAAGGTTATCCTCATTTATTAGGATTTGACTCCCTTTCGATTAGCCACCACAAACACAAGGTCACCAATTCCATCCATATTCATCCTTTCCCACATCAAATATGAAAACAACACCAATACCTCCCACCACAAGATAAAATACTAGATGTGAGAACTTGGAAGAAAATCCTTTTCATAGTCAACTCTCCATAGAAAGGTTTCCTTTCTTAATAGATACTCCCAAGTTCCACATGATGATAGTGAAACTGATAATAATATTCCCCATGAACTTGAGTATACTATCGATCCTAATAAATTGTAGATCCCAATCAGGGGCGAGATCTTTTGTAGAAATACATTGAAATAAATAAATATGTTATCTTTAGACAAGTCATAAAATCAAGGGTACAACTACCTCTTGGTTATGACCTCTCCAATCTTGATCACATAGTTCATCTTGATCCTACCCATAAATTCATTCATTCCCACATGACCACATTGATCCTCATGTAGACCTTATCACTCCTACTAAAGGGAAACAACCCATATCCATTAGAGTCAATCCCTTAGATCAAGGGTTTTTACTCCTTAAAGTGTCCACTTCCATTCCTAAAGAGGTTCAAAATATCATTTCCACTAGTCATACCACATCCAAAATAATCATCCCACTTGGAACATAAACCATAACTACCCATATAGACCCCAACTCCATCTCCATTCCTAAACCAAAAATCTCCAATATCACTAGTTCCACCATGACCATATTGAATTCACCCAAGGTCAACATCAATTCCCATATTATCTCAACCAACATCAAAATCCCATCTCACCTAAGGTCTATAACATAAAACATCATCCATACACCTCTCCACCACTGCCTAGTTCATCCTTTAACCAAGAATGACAAGCCATGAAGCATTATCTTAAAATAATTCAAGGAAGACCTTATAATAAATCCTATAACTTTGGATGAATTTCACCCCTATCCTTTCCATCAACCAATATCAAAAATACCTTTCCCTACATCTTTTGAAGTTTCTAAATATGACAAGTATAAGGGGAAGGGATATCCTAGGGAACATGTCAAAGAATTCTTCATAGCTAGTAAATAAGTAGCACATGAAGACACATACTTACTACGCCTATTCCCTCATAACTTAGGTGGTCAAGCACTTGAATGGTTCTTGCACCTACCTAAGGGATCCATAGCATCCTTTGGAGACAGTCAAAAAAATGTAAAATATTTCTCCTATAACATGGAACATGAGCTTACCATGATGGACTTATGTTACACTAAACAAAAATCAAGGGAAATTCTCTCATCATTCCTTCAACTTTGGAGAGCTTTAGCTAGCAGGTTCTTATGGCCAATACTAGAAAGAAAGAAAAAACTAGTATATATCTTTGTCACCAATCTTAATCCAAATTTTGCATTCTATCTTCAAGTCCAATGTGTCTCTTCTTTTGATGAACTTATTAAAAGAGGTATTCAAATTGAAAAATCTCTCATTGCTAAAGGGGCTATCAAACTTTATTCCAAGGATCACAACCAAAATGATAAATCCAAATTTTCCAACAATAAACCCAAGTTCTTTAGAAAAAACAAGAAAGTAGTTGGAGATGGGTTATTAATTCAAAAAATATCTAAAAATTCCAACAAACCTCATCCATTGTGATTCCATACGCACCCCTAAACCACAAAGAAAAAGAAGACAATTTACACCTTTAGGGGAACTCATTGAGTTATTCCTCCATCAACTTGTCAAGGCTAACAAGGTGGCTTTTTCACTCACAAAGCCTTTTGATGATAAGCAACCAAAGCTTTTATGGCATATGGAAGATGAATATTGTGATTATAATCATATCAAAGTTCATGCCACATGAAAGTGTTTGAAATTAAAACCTTATATCCAAGACCTTAAAGATAAATATGAGATTTAAATTGAGGGATCATCAAACACCTCACCTAACCGATACTTGGGTACATATAAAAACCATTTCCCTAAGAATAATCAACAATGCACTCAAGGCCAAGACTCCAATACAAAAATTATCAATCATCATTTATAAGACTCCTTACAACTATTATTCTACTATTAGTCGCACTGAGCAATTTGACAAATGGATCCACACCATAAAAGTAAAAATACCTAATTGTATTGTTACCACTTGACATGGAAAAGTAACCATCCTAGGTCCCACTCCATCCACTTAAAAAAATAAAAAACAATATGAACTTCTTCACCATCTTGAGCGAACACCGGCCCAATTTTTCATTTTTGAGCTTCTATGCACATCCCTACTCATAGGGACATCTTAAATCATATCCTATATAAATCACAAGTCGCTAATGATATCAACACTTCATGTTTCCAAGACATTTTTGGCTGCCCTTCCACTGAAAATCACCTCACTTTCAGTCCAAAAATGATCTTCCTCCACTTGATCCATCCAATAATCGCCCTCTCCATGTAGAAACTTTTATTTCCAAACATAAGATAAAATTATGCTCATAGATAGTAGGTCAAGCCTAAATATTTGTACACTTAGAATGGTACAACATTTGGGTTATTTATCAAAAGCATTAGAATCACATACTATTACCATAAAAGCTTATGATAATGTAGAGAGAGAGAAAGAACATGTACTATTTACCCTTTTATCAAAGTAGGACCCTTATTGCAACATACCCTATGCCATGTCTTATACCTAGACCTTTCATACAACATTGTTCTTGGTCAACCATGGCTCCATGCAATGCAGGCCATACCCTCTACCTCCCATCAATATCTTAAGTTCTCATACAATGGTGTGGAAGTTACTATTATTGGTGATCTCCAACCCTATCAATTTTTCCAAAATTTGGAAGGAAAATATGACAACCATTATTCCTGTTTTGATGTTGTTCCCCAATCCCCTATCACAAAATCCACATAATACATTGAACCTAGCAATTTAACTTCTACATCCTCCAGTTCATCCACAAAGAAACCATCCTTAAAATACACATTGAAAATCCGTGATAAAGGGTGTGGAGAATACCAAAACCATGAATCACTTTGTATTACCAAATTACCCCTTTCACCATGATCCTATGGTCGTCCTCACCTAAGGTTTCAAAATCTCATTTTCATGTTACAGTGGGGCTCCACTATCTTCCTTTTTGGTGGTTATCTTGTTGCTAAGGACATAGAAGGTCTTGATATCACATGGATTTACAAAGATGAGTAGTATGTTACTTGCTTCAAATAACACGCATATCTTATTCCATTGTGCATTTGTAGTAAAATGAATTATAAATGAAAAGATCTTGGTTTACATGAACAAGGCCCTCTTGATCCTACTAATATACCCACCAATGTGGAACCACTAGTTTAGGATATGGTTCTTACAATGAGAATTTTGATGCCCTTATAGATTTCCCTAATAATGCTAGGCACACCTCTTCTGATCTTGACAATAGAGAATTAAGAGTCGTTCCACAAACCTATTCCATGATAGTTTCATCCTTGCCATCCACCTCAACCTAAGATGTCTCAAACTCATTGAATGGGACCAACTCGATTCTCCTGATTTAGACACATTTCAAAATGATAATGCCATTCTAGAGCTTATATGATCTCGTACCTATATTCCACCAAGAGATCATAAGGTTTCCAAATCTTATTGAGTTCATCAACATACTTTAGAGAACAAGAATATATTTTAGAGGAACCATTAGAGCCTACGGATACATCATTTAAGTGAGAGATAAATTTTGATATATAACACTTTTTATCCTGTTGACAATTGTTTTTTGAAGTTGCAAGCTCAAACCTATAGTGTATTTGTTACGCCGTAAGGCGTTCCACTGCTGCGGCATTTTCCGTGTACATTGAAACTTTTAAAATAATAAAAACTGATGGCAAGCAGGACGCCAAGACACCACCACCCGGCACCCTACATTGGCGGACCCCACCACCCTGCATGCAGAGGATCCGCCACCATCCGAAAGACAGAAGGACGCCAAGACTGCAAACCAATGAGGAACAGGAAAGTGGAGTAATGTTCTTCGAGGATGAAAGATTGGCTGCTGAGACCTTGATGGGATGGAAGGAAATGGAATCCTGTAGCGAAAGCCCAAAGCCGAAATCTACGATGATAATGCACTCTATACCGAGCTCCTACTGTGCTTCTCTTTGTAAAATAATGCAAGCATATACCCTCAGTCATCATATCTATCGATGTATATTTATATTTTTTCTGTATAGCCTCACACAGCAACAGCAGCCTATGGTCTTCACAGAAGCTGCTGTCATTATTTTGTATAGGTTTATGGCTGCAATTTTAGGCAGACTGTTGTAAATCATGGTCTTATGACAGCTCAGTGGTAACAGCAATGTAACCCTGTGCGTTTTACTATTATTAATACAAACGTCCTTCTTACCCTTTGTTAAACTTAATGGCTTTCTATCAAATTTCTGTTTCTCCGTGACAATATTTTTGTTCAATGCATTTGTATTCAAACTTACATAGCCTTAATGGAGGAAGATTACTAGCCATGAGTAATGGTTTCATGCATTTGACAAGAGCAGCCTCACAAAGTAGATGACAGTGGAGGATGGAATATGTGCAAGAAGCTTGTAGAGGATATGAAGACACACTACAGAGAGAGGCCAAATAATGGTAACAGTCAAGAGGGGGATGACAATGTTAGTGAAGAGTTGTGTACATAGAATGAAATCTAAGGAGATATGAAGGCAGTGCCATGAGCAAAGGACTAAGTAAGAAGATAGTATTGGGTAAAGTGGGAATTAAGGACTTATACTGTGTTAAGCACCAAATGATGATAGTTTTAGTGATAGTCCATGAAGAATAGTCGAAAAGGTTGCATGGAGTCCTCAAAAAACAGCTCTATTAAGATGCTTTGAAAGACAGTCATCATGAAACCCTTGACATAATTCACAGCCAAGACATGGAAGACAGTTAATATGTGGGAGTCAATGCAATGATATAAAGGTGACAGTGTTTTTCAGGGGTTAGTCATTGTAGCAAACACAGTGAGAAATGACATGGCTTACATATGAAATCTGTCAAAGGTCTGTCATTAAGTCGGAGTGATCCTCAAATCACAATGTGACAATGATCAGGAGTAAGTGTGTCGTACCTTTCCCTATTAATGGAAGTGCGCTACCTTATGAGAATCAAATCCTTCTCCCTATGGATCTTGCTACATATCTTTCATCCTTTGGTGCTCAACCTACAGTCCATATGTCCATAGAGAACAATCCTAAAACACTTGAGATGGATCAAGGAACTCTCTCTGACAATAAAGGGACACATCAGAGACCCTTCTTCTCACAGGCATTGAGGAGCCAAATTTGGAAATGGAAGAATGCTACCAAGGAGGAAGGAGTCCCAAGAAATTTAAGACGATGTTTTAATCGTCTATTTTTGAGGTATTGAAGTTGCGAGGAGTATTACAATCTTTTTAGCTTTCAAGTACATTTGTTTCTAAGATGACAGGATTTGTAAGTTTAAAATCAGATTGGGTACTACTTATTGATCAGTCCTGAAATATTTGTATGTGCTTTTATTTACTGAGAGATTCATTTATTTGATAAACAATATACCAGTGGAATTGGCTTATTGCTTGTAATGAAGACTATCAAAGCAATTGTACTGAATTTAAGCAAGTGTAAGACTTGAGAAGTAAACTAAATTTTCCATTTGTGTCAAAAAAAGGTAATAGTTGAGGGATTATGTTAATCTGCATTTTTACCTTGATTAAACTGGATAATCTTTGTATATAACAGACATATGTATTGAAATGGACCTTTCCTATTAATGCTCCTCATTTTTTCTTTGTTATAGTCTTTGATTTGCGTAATTTTTGGTTAGTGCTCCAAAGTTCTCATATACATTTTGGTATAGTTTACATAGGGGAGAGGACCCAGTAGTTGTGCACCCTAATTTCACAGTTCTAATTATCATATGTGGAAATTTCAAATCACTTCCAATTTTTTACAGGGCTTACTTGGCAAGTCCCCTGCTTATAACTAAGGTATCAAATCTTAAATTTAATCTATATAAATTACGCTAAAAGACATAGGAGAAAGTTAACTCCTGGACAAAATGCACCTATGTTATATATGTATATAACATAATATCGTACCCCCCCATCCCCCATCCCACGCGGTGGACAAAAAGGCATTGACAGAAAGACTTGATGGAGTGGTAGCCCCATGCTGTCACGCGTCGGACGCTGGAAAAGGATGCACAACCCCAACGGGAAAGTAAAAAACCCTAACCATTTTCCACATTTTATTTTGTTTTGGTCCACCATTTTCTTCATTTCGTTTTACAATTTTTTGGGGAGGGCGGTGTGAGTAGTGAAATGAGTTACAGGCAGCCATGAGGAGGGACACGCGAGCATTGAAATGGAGTTACAGGCGGCAAAAAGAATGTGGGCATTGAAATGGAGTTGCAAGCGGCAGGTGGCCAAATCCCCAACGTGAGCAAGATGCGACGACGACCAAACGAACATGAGCAACAATCGACCGAACGAACACCAGCAACATGTGACGATAGCTGAACGAATGCAAGCAACAGGAGGTAGGTATATCTGCCATTATTTGTGCCATTTTGCTATTATGTAGGGATTGTGAAGCAACTCATTGAACAATGAAATGGGTTTTGTTCAATACAACCAAAAAAAAAAAAACAATGAAATGGGTTTTTTGTGAAATACAAATAAAATGTTTATTTTTGGGGTTTTCGTTAGGAGAAGGGGTATTTATTTGAAATGCAAGGATTTTAATATTTTTTTGTGTTGAGGGTTTTTTAATTTTTGTCTCCTTTCCTGCCGTCTTCTGGATTTTGAATTTTGCCATTGCGGAATGGACAAAAACCCCAAAAAACGTGGTCTTAGAAACCAAAAACCAAATTTTGGAATGGACAAAAACCCCAAAAAACGTGGCATTAGAAACCATTATTTGCAAATAGCAAAACGAGGTGCCAAAAATGTAATGAAATTGGAAAACAATAGGTATTATGAAACTTGCAAGGCACAGTGTTATAGATTGTTTTGCAGGGTTGGAAAACACACTATCCCATTTCAATTAGTTCGATATGAAGAGTTTTATTTTGTTATGCTCCAAGAATGTAATGAAGTGCACTTTCAAATTTTTGAACAACTCTTTACTATAGTTCAAATGTCATTTCTCTTTCTTTATTTGATTGGAACAAATAAATTGGTTGCATTATTTGCAAAGTTGAAAAACACACTGTCTCCTCTCAGTTGTAGAGGGTTTTACAACACTATATGGGTTGCTTGTTGCTTAACACCTTATATGGAGACAATGTGTTTTCCAACACTGTAAATAATGTGAGCAGTTATTTGGTTGAATTAGATGAGGAAAGTGAAATGCCATTTCAATCTCATGTTACATACATAGGTGCTTTTTGTCTATGAGTTAGGTTTCTCTTGATTGGAACAAATAAATTGCTTGCATTATTTGCACAGTTGGAAAACACACTATCTTACTTCTTGACACGTATGGTTTTGCAACATGGAATGTTACAAAATAGTATGAATGTCTTCAAAATAACACCTTCCTTCCATTGTTGTGTTTAAATTTTGCATGATTGAAAAGAAAAAGTGTGCAAAATAATTGCAATTTGGAAAACACAATGTTGGGTTTTAGTTATTTGAATCTCCTTGTTTAAATGTAAAGGGTTGTATCATGGTGGGTTGCTTGCTTCTTAACACGTACGGTTCTACAACATTGAATGTTACAAAACAGTATGAATTTCTTCTCCCAAAATCATACTGCATTATTGTGTTTAAATAAAATGCTTGCATTATTTGCAATGTTGGAAAATACACTACCTTGCTTCTTAACATCTACGGTTTTGCAACATAGAATGTTACAAAACAATATGAATGTCCCTTCCATTGTTGTGTTTAAATAAAATGTTTGCATTATTTGCAGTGTTGGGAAAAACACTATCTCCTATCAGTTGTTCCCTCCAATACTGGTATATTATATGAATCGGCCTTTAATACTGGTATAGTATACCGTTATTTTTTGTGTAGGAGTTAGCTTCTCCCCTAATGGTATACTATACCAGTATTAAAGGCCGACTCATATAATATACCAGTATTAGAGGGAATGGGAGAAGCTAACTCCTAGACAAAAAACTCCAATGTATGTAACATGATATCGTACCCCCCAACCCCCATCCCATGCGGTGGACAAAAGACACCGACATAAAGACTTGACAGATCGGTAGCCCTGTGTTGTCACTTGTCGAACGCCGGAAAAGGATGTGTGGCCTTGACGAGAAAGTCAAATTTAACCCTAAACATTTTCCACATTTTCTTTTGTTTTGCTCCGCCATTTTCTTCATTTCGTTTTGTAGTTTGTTGGGGAGGGACACGCGGGCATTGAAATGGAGTTACAAGCAGCCAAACCAATGCAGGCATAGAAATGGAGTTGTAGTGTTGGAAAACACATTGTCTCCTATCAGTCGTTCCCTCTAATACTGGTATATTATATGAATCAGCCTTTAATATTGGTATAGTATACTATTTCTTTTTGTGTAAGAGTTAGCTTCTCCCCTAACGGTATACTATACCAATATTAGAGGCTGATTCATATAATAATAGTATTGGAGGGAACGAGAGAAGCTAACTCGTAGACAAAAAGCACCTAAGTATGTAACATGATATCATACACCCATAATGGTGTCTAAATGGTTTTGAAACATTAGGTGGGTTGCAAGTTTTGTAAAACACATTGTTTTGCATCCTAGAATTTTTGAAAATAGTATGTATGTATTGAAAAGCTTTGTGTTATTTAGATTGTAGGAGTGTGGTGATAGGCACTATTTTCTAGACAACCAGTAAGGTATTTGGCTTCAGTGCATAGAGGGTTTTACAACATTTTGTGTGTTGGAGGTTTCATAAATCATGTTGTCAGCTCACCTCCCACTGTGTTTTCCAACCTGCAATCATACTGTGCATGTATATTTAGATCATATTAAGAAATAGAAATGCAAATTTTATTTTGTGTAAGTCTTGTTATAAGGTTCCTTTCATTACATTTGTACCATCTAAATTAATTTTATACCATTTTGTTAAATTCTAGGTTAAAAAAACATTGGTTTTTTCCTCCAACTCCTACATGTGCACTCCAACCATCAACTTTGAATGTGCAGACATGAAACATAGAGTGTTTTCCCCTTTCTTTCTCCAAACTCAAAACACACACATCATTCTACCTCGAATTCCTATGCCAGAAAAAAATCTCTGAAAATGACAACTCATACTCCAATTGTTTGTATTGTCTCAATTGTATTCATACTGTTCTGTAAAATTCCAAGTTGGAAAACATTGGTTTTTCGAAATCTGCAACCCACATAATGTTTTAAAACCCTTTACAAGTAACAACCGAATTGGTTATTCGCCCCTCACCTCAATTTGGTATGTTTTGTGATTGTCTTGAGAGCCTTTTTGTGAATTAGATAGTAAGAATGTAATGGGATTGGAAAATAATGAGTTTTAAGAAATCTGCAACCCACACAGTGTTCTAAAACCCTCAAGACGTAACAACCCAATTGGTAAGCCAAGAAATATGAGCTGACACACCTATGTACATATAGTTGGTTAGAAACCCCTCACCTCAACTCGCTTGGTCATCTCCCCTGCCTGCAACGCCCCCTTGCTCTCCAATGATTCGCTTTCAACCTGCAGAAGGAGAAAACCCAGAACACAAAGTGTTTTCCAAGAACAATACTTGTTACAATCTAAAACACATGTCTTAATCACATCAACACCCTTCCCATGCATAGTGGACGGATAGCTTCTCGCACAAGGAAAAAAAATGCCAGCGTAATTCGATGTGACGGGACACCACCTCGCTTTCCTTGTTGCGACATTTCCTTCCGTTTGTCGGTTCCGTCACTTTTATCATTCATCTGGCGGGCCCCGCACTATGCCGTCTCTTCATGTTATGTATGGTACCATGTATGTCGTTATGTATGTTTTCATGCATTTTTGTATGTACATAGGTGCATTTTGTCGGGAGATTAGTTGTGTTTGTAGAGGGTTTTACAACCTTGTGTGGGTTGGAGGTTTCATAAATCATGCACTCACCTCCCACAGTGTTTTCCAACGTGCAATCATTCAAAGTTTTAATGGTTGTTGGAAAACAGTGGGTGTTTATAAAACATTGCCTTTGATTGCATTCCTACTACCTAATTAACAAAAGCTTTTCAAGACATTCCTGCCCATGCTCTCAATCACGTAACATTGAATGTAGACAATGAAATAAATGGGAAACCACATTGTGTTTTCCAACCTGCAAATTATATTGTGCATTTATTTTTAAATGATATGACGAAATTGAATTTCAATTTTTTTTCTATAAGAGTTGCTATAAATTGTGAAGGTGAATGAACTTTAGTACATTTTTACTGTCTCCAAACTTTAAGGTTTTCATTAGAAGAATGTTGTCTATACATACTTGCATGTTGGAAAATAGTATGTGTTATGAAACCTACAACCCAAATACTGTTCTCAGCTTTGAGAGTGTCTTTCTGATTAGAGAATGCTAATGTTTTATTTTTAATAAGTTGTTTGCAAAATTTGTCTACCTTTTCACATAGGACTCTCATGTCTCCATCCGACTGATTCTCTTTTGTGCACTGACATCCTATTCTGCCTTCTTTTCATGTTATGCATGTTTCTATGTATGTTTTTGTGTATGGTTTTATTCATTTTTGTATGTATATAGGTGTGTTTTGTCAGTATAGTAGTTGCTATTTTTTGGTCAATCAAGGTGATCGACAAGGCTTTTATTGACTTGTTAACCTTTGTTCTTGCAATGATCTATATTTTTTCAGTCGTTTGTACAAGTAATGGTTCAGTTTACAATATCATTGAACAATGGTTACGATATCGATATGTCATTTAGGTGTTCATTGAGATACACAGGATATAAACAAAAGTCTGATAGTGGTACGTGGTATCCTTCTTGTTCTGTCTTCTATGTGCTTATTGATTATTATAAGTTATGGCCTCTTTTATATGTTAGGAGAGAGGAGTTTTTTATATATCTGAAATGTATGTTCGTTTAGTGCTTCACAGTTCCTGCAGAATGGAAAAATGGCAGATATAATTGTTGATATATACTACTAGTGTTAGCGATAGATTAAATTGGAAATTAAATTCCCAATGTATAGTTTAATATGTTTGTTTATTGTCTGTGCAAGTTGGCATTTTGCACTCACCACAACATATAAATTGTATATTGGTGAAATTTGGAATAAAAAGAATTCTTTGTAGCACCAAATGTCTTTAATTTTCCAATTTAATCTATCGCTAACACTTGTCTTCCTTCCAGGTGGTTGATATTGTGTGCAAGAGTTATTACCTCATAATATGAAAAACTAACTAAGAAATGCAAAGTAAAGAACACTAGACCACCTCAAGATTGGGCTACATTGAACACAAACAAAAGAAAAGATAAAGCAAGTAAATATACCTTTTATCTATGTTGATCCCTTGGTTGGCCCTTGATTGAAACTTGAGTGTGTGCTCCTTTGATGGTAATGTGATGAAAATTGGATGCAAGGTGGTCAAGATGCAAGCTGAGTGCAATGAAAGATGTGAGTATGAGATAAGTGCAATGAAAGCTTAAGGATTCGACAATGGAGGATGAGAGCTAAGTATGCAAATACAAAAGATGAGCAAGTGTTAGAGCTTGATGAATGCTTGAATGGCTTGAGAACATAAGTGTGATAAAATTCCTAATGTAAATGAATGAATGAGAAGGGGGGCTATTTATAGAAGAAATTCCATGGCCAAGATGGAGGGCTATGGTGAGTTGAAGACTCACAAGCCCTCACATCTTGCCATGTGGAGGATGAAGTGTCCAAAGGACATGGTGAGATGGAAAGGGTACAAATGATGTGGAAGAAGGAAAAGTGATGTAGAAGAAGGACAAGTACTTTAAAAGTACCTTGGGAGGGGAGAAGATTTCCTCAAAAAGGAACTTCTTGTTCCCATATGAAAGGAAAGTGACATATGAAGAATTTTAGTATTCCTCAAAAATCTCCACGGGGAAGAGAAAAGTGGTTGGGGAAATAAATGTGAATTTTAAATTCACATGATTGGAATAGATAAGGTGGTTGGGAAAATAAATATGAATTTTAAATTCATATGAAGAGCACCTTGTGGATAAGACAAGGTTCTTATGAAGGAGGCTGAAAAGTACCTTGTGGATAAGACAAGGTTCTTATAATAGAAGGTTCTTGGCTTCATGTGACTGATGTGACCTTTCAATGATCACATGGGGAAGAGGAGAATCCTTGGAGGAATAAAAAGAGAATTTTAAATTCACATGGGGAAGAGGGTCTAGGTTAAATGTGGAAAATGTGAAGGTTAACCAAAAAGATATGTCAAATGTAGCAAGGGGATTAGATTAAGGTTGTGCAAACAGGTGATTAAGAAACTTAATGAGGGATTAGAAGCAAATGGGAGAATATGGAGGATCTGACATTAATCCTGATTAAGGTGTGCACATCCTAATCAGGGATTAATTAAATTAATCTAGATTAGAAGATGATTATGGATGATGTGACAAGGAGAGAGAAAAATAAGAATTTAAAATTGATTTAAATTCAAAAGGCTAAATGACTAAATTAAATAAATTGATGTATTTATTTAATTTAGAAAGGAAGGGGATGAAAGGGTAAAGTATTAATTAATAATTTATGAAACTTTAGGAAAAGAGAGCAATATTAATTAAATCAATCAATTTAATTAATATTAACAGAGGATGCAAAATAGATGAATAAAGAGGTGAATTTGACTGTGTGGGAGAGGTCAAATTTAGATGTCTACATTTTTCCCCTCTTCGAAATATTGTTAGAATAACAGTGTTTTGAAGAAAAATAAAATGCAGATGACTCGATAGAGGAAGCGACCGGAACATGATGCCCCAACATGAAAGAAGTTGCAGGAGCCGCCCATATGGAGGGAAATGGAGGGAGATGCCTCAATCTCGCAAGAAATGACTATGATAGAGGAACAGAGGAAAAATGGTAGGGTATGCCCCCTTGAGAGAGTGGTTGGGGAAGCAAAAGGGGCCCCAGACAACCTCTCGATATGAAGAAACATAAGGTACCATTGGATAGAGCTCAAAAAAACAAGCAGATTTGGCTTTTGAATGGAGTCGATCGGACACACAGTGTGCAAATGGCGGCCCGCAGAAGTTTTGGAATTAACTAGGGCCTAAAAGGTTAAATAAAAAGGAAAAATACCCCACTTAAAAGTAATTTAAAAATGAGGGGGGAAATTACTTATAGTAATTTTAGAGTTACTATTCCTCATTTGCACACTTGGTAGTTGAAGAAGAGAGAGAGAGAGGAGAGGAGGAGGATCCAAGGAGACAAGGAAACGAGGATGTCAGATGACTACGATGATGACATCATCCATCAAGTGGACGAGGTGTGGGCGTTCTACCACAAGCGCCCAGTTCCACGCCAGGTTAGAGTCAAAAACCCTCTATGTGATTTTAAGCATTTTTTTATTATGTTATAAGTTTTTATGCTTTTTAAACACATGGGTTTTGGGATTGGGGTAGTTTAGGAAAATGGGTTGGGGGAAAAATTGGGATTTCGCCAATGGGGTAGGTAGAATAGTCTGTTAGAGGTCATGGGAAGGGGAAGTTTCCCAATTAGTGGGTAAATTTTCCCTGAAAACAAAAAAAAAGATGCCCGAAATGGGCTGGGGGAAAAAGGGAAGGGTGGACTGGCCCTGGGATCAACCCAGGATGAGTCTTCCTAAAGGAAAATGATTTTGGCCCATAGAGGGGCAGCCACACCCCAGGGCAGGGGTGGTCGTGCCCCTATAAGGGCAGCCTTGCCCCAAATGGGGCAACTCCACCCCACAAGAGGTGACCCTGCCCGAAAAGGGATGACCGCGCCCATTGAGGGGCGACCCCACCCCATAAGGGCCAGCCGTACCCCTTAAGGGGCGGCCCTGCCCCAAAAGGGGTGACGAAACCTAAGAAGGGGTGGCCTTGCCCCAGAAGGGGCGATGACGCCTGAGAAGGGGCAACCTCGCCTTGGAAGGGGTGACGGCGCCCGGGAAGGGGCGGCCCCGCCTTGGAAGAGGCAACAACGCCTGAGAAAGGGCGGCCCTACCTTGGAAGGGGTGACGGTGCTCGGGATGGGGCAGTCCTGCCTCAAAAGGGGCGATAGCGCCTGAGAAGGGGCAACCCCACCTTGGAAGGGGTGATAGCGCTCGGGAAGGGGCGAACCTGCCCGAAAAGGGTGAAAGGACCAAACAAGGAAAAAAGTAGAGGAAAGAAAAGAAAAACAAAGGAAAATTGGGAAAATTGGGAAACTTGGCTAAAAGGGGAGAGAATACTTAGTTTAGAAGATAACCAGGGGTCGGGAAATGAGAGAAGAGATGAAATGATTGACTTAGCGTTGTGGTATGGATGTAGTGATTTAAGCGGCTACAGAAATGAGAGAGATAGTCCAAGGTGTTGCAGGCGATGCTGAGGGTGATGACCGGAGCAGATCATGAGGCCTTATCATGAGCAAGACTGCTACACTCGAGAGGATATCCGATGGTTAGAGCGCATCGAGCTATGTTGACAACGCTCATAGAGCGATGGGATTCGTTGACCTCCACATTCCATCTCCTAACAGGGGAGATGACGGTGACTCTCGAGGATGTATGGCAAATATTGAGGTGACGTCGACTAGGGAGGAGCTAGATTAGATAGTGTATGTGCTATTTCGACAAGAGGACCTTCTTGTTCAAAAGAAGGGGTTAGATGTGGATCAATTTTTGGTAGTGGGGGTGCCAACACTACCACTTTATTTGTGTAGGATGATCAATGACTTACCGATACCAGATAGGAGCGGGCGGTTTTGCAGCCTAAGTTATATGGAGGTTATTCGACATATTGTCAAGGGGAGAGAGGGGTAGTTCGCATGGGGGACATGCAAACTGGCACAACTGTACAAAGACATGCACATGGTGTGCTATCGAGGGGGATTCAACTTGACACAGGTGACCCTATTGCAGGTATGGGCCTAGGAGCACATCAGTGTGACTAGGCTAGGAGTGGTGAGAGCAGGGACAGAGGATGAGACAATGCCCGTAGCATGGTGGTACGGGACAAAGGATGGCTAGGTGTGGCACTATGATGGCTTCAGGGATTTGGATGGATGGAGGAGGATCATAAATGACCTACAGGAGGAGCACATAGTGTGGCAGTTGTACATGTTTCAGCGGTTTACTGGGTGGAGGGTAAAGGAGACGAGACACAGGGGCTACTTCAGCACCAAGTGCTACATAGTCGGGAAGGAGCCCCACATAGTGGAGGTGCACAGGCCAGATAGAGTGTCTAGACAATTCAGGGTTGTATAGGATATTCCACACGGTCCAGACATGTTTCGACGGATCTCACGAGAGCGGCCATAGGGAGAGCCAATTTTGTTGAGGTTTGCCAGAGAGCACTAGGAGACACTGTAGCTAGTACCCTACCTAGGGAGGACCGGAGGGGAGCAGGTGGCAGGAGTGACACGTTGATATGCTGGATGGTTCCTCAACCATCAGTGGGAGAGGATTACACCAGAGGAGCCCATTATAGAGGCACTAGGCTTTGGACCAGAGGACGAGCTGAGGTTGGTGGCACAGAGGAGAGGGAGGAGGAGAGCCCAACAGAGGGGAGGTCAAGAGGCAATTAGGTTGGCAGTACAACAGGAGAGAGGACATGAGGAGGCAGGGGCCGCAGGACAACTGGTGAGGGTAGCGAGGAAGAGGAGACACCAGAGGAGGGAGTGGGTGGTGCTCGAGTAGGAGAGAGAGGAGCGTGACATGGAGATGATGGATGAGCCTGAGGTGGAGGTGGGAGCCGTAGGACAACAAATGAGGGCAGGGAGGAGGAGACAACTGAGGAGAGCTTGGGTGGAGATCAAGGCTGAGCAGGAGCATGATGAGGTAGAGATGGAGGTGAGGGAGGAGAGATATCAGCAAGAGAGAGGACAGAAGGGGCAGGGGTTGCAGGACAACCAGCGAGGGCGGCGAAGAGGAGTAGACAACGAAGGAGAGTCCAGGTGGAGATCGGAGCCAAGTAGGAGCTCGATGAGCTAGCAATGGAGATGAGGGAGGAGAGAGATGATCTTGAGGGGGAGGTGAGGGCCATATGACTACAGATGAAGGTGGGGAGGAGGGGACAGTTGAGGAGAGTTCAGGTGGCGATCGGGGCTAAGCAGGAGCGTGAGCCAGAGGAGGATGCTATGGATGTGGACGTTCTCGTGGTGGGGTTGTTGGTGATGATACCATATGTACCACCTGAGGACCCTGTTGTATTGTTGAGGGGGGCCCAAGTGAGGCTACATATGATAGAGTAGAGGTTGAGGTGCATAGACTTGGGGCTGAGGAGAGCAGGCTTCAGGCAGAGATAGCCAAATTACAGGCCAAGTGACAAAGGGATTATGGCTTCATTGTTGACCTCCTGACCTCATAGGTATGGGATGCGGAGAGGGAGAGAGATGACCTACGAGCAGAGGTGTAGGGAGTATGCAGTGAGCTAGTTGGCGTGACCTAGGATCGAGACAAACTATAGGAAGAGGTGACTGTATCACAGGCCAAGGGACAGCAGAAGCCCAGAGGGGCATTAGATCAGGTACCAACAAAGGGTCGGCAACATGCCAAGAGGGAGGAGGAGTTGAGGGTACAGGTGACAGGGTTGCAGAGGGAGAGGACTGAGCTCCAAGACAGGGTGTCTGTGGTAGAGACAACACTTGGGGATGTGAGGTCGAGGGTAGAGGCAGCAGAGGCTCGGTTAGAGATTGTGCAGAGAGAGAGGGACACTGCGCATGTAGAGGTACAGGCCCTCCAGGGTGAGAGAGACAGAGAATAGACACAGGTATAGGTGATGCAGGGGGAGAGGGATATTGCACGAGTATAGGATCAGGCTATGCAGGGGGAGAGGGATGTTGCACGGGCATAGATAGTGACACTGTAAAGTGGTAGTGGTGGGACAGGGGCAGAGGTACAGAGACTGCAGAGAGAGGGATGTCGCAGAGGCATGAGCAATGGCTGTGGAGGAGGATAGAGATACAGTGAGAGATCGACTACAGGCAGAGATTGATCAGCTAAGGATGGCTCAGGAGGCGTGGGAACAGGAGAGGAGAGTCATCTATGGAGATCGAGATAGATATATACATGAGTGGAATGCAGCCCGGTATCAGGCTACAGAGCGAGATGAGCATATGAGAGAGGTGGCCTTTTGGATGGTCGCTTATCAGCATGTGGTTCAAGATCCAACATAGTGCACATTTCATTATGTTCGACAGGCTCCTCAAATGTCCATGCCATCCCAGTCATTAGGGACATAGACCCGAGGATACAGTGACTCTTAGGCGACCCTCCCTCACAGAGGGTCGGTGCTTGACTCTCCACAAAGGTCAGACGTGGGCAACTCTTTTGGTAGATGACAAGATACCAGATTTTGACAGGGGCAGGGTGGGTGGACAATACAGAGTAGCCGTGGTTACATTTGATTCAAATCCTTGTAATTTATTTTGTGATTATGATACATATGATGGGTATGTATTTTGATGATAGTGATGAACATTATTATGGACTATGTGATGGACATTTTATTTTGATATTTATATGATATGTGACAACCCTTATTGACACCATGTTATGTGTATGATGGATGATTCTATTTATGCATATGTGTATGTTTATGATTTTATGATGGGTGATCATGATGATGTAATACATGTACATGTTTATGATGTTATATGTTGATGCTTATATGGATGCAACTAACGTGTGTAATGTAGGATGTGATGCATGTTTTATGATTTTATCTATGATGGATATAGACCTAACAATTTGTGATGTAGGTGGTGATGCATGTAATATGTTAATGATATAAACTAATATGGAAATGTATGGATATAAAAATGAATCTAAGATTCTTAGAATAACCAAACATGATTAATCTAAACAACTTAATATGAGATGATAATGCACACGAGATAAAATGCAATGAACCTATAATGCAACATGCAATGAACATAAGTGTCAATAAGGACTTGCATGGGAATGTGGGTAGATGGTGTGAAACTACACTTGTCAAAAACCATTGATATCCTGAGAAGAACAGGAGAGAGAAGGTGAATATTTGCACAACCAAAATAATAGGTTAGTGATAGGGATGAATGTAATGCAATGAAATTGATTATGAAATGCAATCCTAATTTAATTTGCCATCTTCAGAGCATTGATTTTTTCTATAGCATAAGATACCAGGTGCCAAGGTTTATGAAACCAGGGCAAGTTAGCATCTAACACATAAAACAAACACAACAGACAAGAAGGCTATCCCAACACCCCAAAGTGACAAAGACTTTGGTTGGGCTAGCCATTGGGATAACCACAAGCACAAAGGGATGCCCTAACATAACACAAGATCTCAAAGATCTTGGTGGGTACCACATGGGACAACCCAATAGACAACAACAAGAAAAGATCAAGATATGCCCCTATGTTAACCAATCAAAACACATGATAATATGATAGATCATGGCGACCTTGACTAGTTGTAATAAGGAGCTCAAATAATAATAAACAAACCAAAAGCATCAAAAGATCACAACCAATTTCAAATGTCCTTTGCCATAGGATCAAAGGGGATGGATGGGATTGATGAGGTCTATTAGGAAGGATGCATCATGTTGAGACTGAAGATGGAAACTAAACTAAGATGACCCACATGACGAATATTTGATACTAATGAGATCTCCTAATACTAGAGGATCTCGTTTGTGAAGAACCAACTAGATAGGGACACACTTGACAACACGACACAAGACACAAGACTAACACATCCTATAGACCTAGGGGCTTAGGGGCTGATCATAGATTAGCCTTTCCTACGTGAAAGCGCAGAGCCCTCGTAGTTCAAAAAATACCATGTATAAAAGTGGAAAGAGGACAGTGGAGACCGATGATGGATGATGAAATACATGATGGAAAAATTCCCCGGGGGAGGATCAAATGATCAACCTTTCCTATGTGACAGTGGAGGGGCAACGTAGTTCAGAAAAGACAAACGATGAAAGACGAAAGACCGATACGACAAAGCAATGAGGGACAAATGAAGGACAAATGTTGATGACTAACACGATGAAGGACTCGAGATGATGACGTGAAACCAACATAAGCTCAGATTAGGATGAAAAATCTCAGGATTATGGATATTTGATGATCCTCCAATGCTCAATTAAAACATACCAAGCGGCCAAGGATGAGATACATATGAAGTGATAGGATAGGATAGGATGTTAGGAATTGGATGTGAGGATAGGATGGATGGAGACATGCAGTAACTAGGACACAAGGTAGATAATGATTAAGCTCTCTACGTATGATGCTCATTACTAGGTTTTCACCAACCGTACTTATCCAAGGCACCACCAAGGGTGGTTTTCGCCATAAGACGAATTTATTTCTCTTTACTATTTTTTGGATTTTTGACTTTTTTTATTTTTTTATATTTTTTCTGATTTTTGGCAGGATAGGAGGACCCAGTTGATTTAGGTATAAAACCTCTTTAGGTGCATGATGTTGATAGGCTCTTTGAGGGGCTCCCCTTCAGGTGTGGCAAGGCGGTATGCCCCTGATCCATACTTTTCTGTAATAACATAAGGACCCAACTAATTAGGTTCAAACTTTCCCTTCTTGTCTCGGTCTTGTTGGGTACGTTGATTCTCTTTAAGGACTAGATCTCCAATGTTAAATTGGTGAGGATGAACTTTCTTTATTGTAAATTATCTTAAGACGATTTTGATACACCTGAAGATGATTGTATGCTTTGATCCTTTTTTCATCTAAGAGCTCCAATTGAGCGAGGCGAGCAACCCGTGAGTTTTCTTCAGTGATGAGATTCTTCAAGGATATTCTCAGAGATGGGATCTCGACTTCAATTGGCAAGATGGCCTCAACACCATAAACAAGGGAATATGGAGTGGCGCTAGTGGGAGTGCGAATGGATGTGCGATAAGCCCAAAGGGTGGGGTTGATGTGGAGGTGCCAATCTCGACCAGTACTATTGACAACCTTTTTCAAGATTTTAATCAAATTTTTTGTTAGTGGCTTTTGCTTGTCCATTACCTTGAGGTTAATAGGGCGTGGATGACCGGTGTTGGATATGGAAGGTGTCACATACCTCTTTTACAACCTAGTTTTTGAATGGTTTTCCATTGTCGAAAATGATGGTGGAGGGGATGCCATATTTGTAGATAATATGGTAAAGGATGAATTTGGATATTTGAGTACCCATTATCTGGGAGAGTGGTATGGCTTCCACCCACTTAGTGAAGTACTCAGTGGCAGTGATAATGAAGGTGTGGCCATCAGAGGATAGAGGATATATCTTGCCAACTAAATCAAAACCCCACTAAGAAAAAGGCCATGGTGCTACGATGGGTTGTAGATCTTGAGCAAGAGCATGTATCAGGTCGACATGTTGTTGGAAAGGTAAGCATTTCTTCATGAAGTCACAAGAGTCACGCTCCAATGTAGGCTAATAGTAACCAGCACTAAGAATATTCTTAGCTAAGGCCATGCCATTTGAGTGGGCCCCACAAACACCACTATGTACTTCCATTAATGCAGTGTGAACTTGAACCTTGTTCAGACACCGAAGAAGAGTTCCATCATATCCACAACGATAAAGAGCATTGTTATGCCTTGCATAACCACCCCATTTTATTTTATTTTGGAACAAAATGGGTCCCCCTTTTCTTTTGTTTTGGTCGCCTTTGGTTGTTTGGTTGGGTCTTAGGAGTTCTTTTGTTTTGCTCCTAAGTTTGTCTTTTGTTCTGTCGGAGGCGGGTCTGGAACCAAATCTAAACATGGAACTCTTTCAAGGTTTCTAGTTTGGATATTGTTCTGACTCCGACTCCGCCTTCTCTTTTCTTTCTCCTTTGTTTTGTTGGTTGTTTTCGACTAACACTTGGGTTGGTCCGTCCTCCTATTTGTTGGTCATTTCCTTGTGTTTTTTTTGTTTTCTCTCGCGGGATCAAAATTGGGATAAGAACTCACATAGGGAAGTTTCAAGTTTCCATTTTGTGTTTCCATTTCGACTCCGTCTAAGCTCTTTTTCTTCCTCGCTCTTTGTTGTTCAGGCCGGGTCCGGTGTTCGCTCCGATCCCACTTCCCTTGTTCTTATGTTGTTCTTTGCTTTTTGGTCGGGACCAGATCCAGACCCAGAATGAAACTTCAAACTTTGTGAAGTTCCATTTTGGTTTTTGTCTCCTCTCCCGTCTCTGTTTGTCGTTTGCTGGTAGGTCCTTTTTTTGGGACCGGAGCCGGGGTTGGAAATGAAATGGGGAACTTTGTGTAGTTTATTTATCTTGTTTCTGACCCGACTCCGCGTCTGCCTTACCTTTTAATGTTCCGCGGACTTGACTTAACTATCTATTCGCATCGTTGGATTTGTCCCCGAACTACCACATTTATGGCATTAAATGTAGCCTGTTTGCACGCGCAAATTAATGATTAAAGGTTTAATTATGCTTAAACTGCCTCATTGTTATTATTATGCGAAAGATTTAAGAAAACCACGGCTAGGAAAGTCTCGAGATAATCGATTTGATCGCGGGGGCGAATTGCCGAGCGAATCTTGGAAAATTTCTAGTCAATCCTGGGGAGCTTTTTGAGGTAGGTTTCTTTGTCTTTCCTTCTCCTTTTCTTCTTTCAGGTGTGTTTTTTTGGTGCATTTGCGGGAGGGGTTTTGTTCTTTTTCTTTTGTTTTTGTTTCCTTTGTTGGTGTTTGTGCTTTTCTTTTTGTTCTACTTGTTTGGTTCTTTCTTTTCCATTCCGTTCCATTTTGGGTTTGTCTGTCGTTTGTCGTTCTTGGTTTTGTTGTTTGTTTTGTTGTCGCTTTCGTGATAGGTCCATTTTGTCGTGCTCTGGTTTGACTAGGGTTTCAATTTTTGAAGGGGTTTCCTTGCTTGGGTAATGTATTTCATTTTGAGACCCTATTCTGGTTTTCTCACATCAGTTTTGGGTTGTTCGTACGAGTTTCTCGTTGTGCCCTAGTTTTTGGAAATGACATATCGAGCGAATTATGGTTTTGCAATATAACCTTTTCCATGGTTTTAATGACTTTTTATGGAGGAGATGTAGGAGGGATAAACTAGGCTATTTCTAGTTTCCTTTGGGGCCCATGTGACCTAGGGTTTATGGTTCGTATGACCACATTGTTTTAAATACTCTCTGTTTGCTGGAATTGATCCTCTCCCATTCATTATTATGA
>VDFB02063997.1:0-10435 GCA_007258455.2 Sequoia sempervirens
GATGATGTCAATAATAATAACAGATCTTGTTATGATTCACCTGTCTTTCCAAAAATATTTCCAAGTTCATATTCACAAGTGTAAAAGATGTTGCCAACCTTGCGAATTAAATTGAAAACTTCCTTTTGTGGCGTGTGAATCGTCTGGAGTAGTAAAGGAAATTAATGCAAAAAATTAATGGCACGTCATTTCATTTTCAAAATGGTTGCTCCAAAAACAAGGAAAAATCATTTTTCATTTTGTTAAGTAATACAGTCTACCACTTGAAGTCTGCCATTGTTGAAGTCCTCCATTTTTGACAAAGAGAGATGGGGAACAAGAGGAATGAAGAGCTGAAAAGCAAGACCTTTTCTTATCCTATAAATCTTGAAAATGATTGGTGAGCCTCCTATGAAGAATATTTCACCCTAGGTTTTACCTGCCTTTGGGAAAAAATTTAGAAGACCTAATCAGATTTCTTTTTTGGAGTTCATAGTTTTGCCATGACCTCGATTTACAAATGATAACCTAAAATTCCTCCTCTGAAGAGAAATATATATCAAAATGAGTCGATTCATGGTAAAGGCTAATCACATTAAATCTTATATTTCCAGCTTTGCTCCAATAGTATATCACATTTCGAATATAGAAAGGACACTTCATTAGCATTAAAAATCTTGTGAGGAAAGATATCAACTCATTCCTGATTCAATAAGAAGAAGAGAGCCAATAATTCCAAACAATCTCAAATGGAGTTTGATAAGATGCAGACATGTGATCACTTTGATTGAGCAATAGAAAGAATTTTGGGTTGGCATGTAGTTCAGAATTCCAATTATCATTATTCCCACCCCAAAGCTCAAGGAAACACCTAATGTACCTGATGGAGTAATAATTGAAAAGCTAAGCCAAAACCATGGCTTTGCACTCAATAGCAAATTGTCACACTAGTACAGGGAAGGAGTGATTGATTGTTGCTTTTGGATGGAGGCACTAAACAAGGAAAAGGAGACCACCATAATTCTTGATGAGGAACCATGAGGGCATGGTCCATAACAAGTGGGGAAGAATGAAGAGAGGCTCATGGATACTTTCATTTAAATCATTTTATGTTTAAAAGACTTGTTATTTTTGTTAATTAACATTACTGGCGATAGACTATAGACTAATATATTTACTTACTTTGCTTTATGCTTAGCTAATTTGGTAGATATATTTGAAGTAATGGTTTATGTTAAATGTGCTACTTTATGATGATATTAATGAGATAATTATGTAGTGTTGATCTTTACTGCCATAATTGTTATCCTTTTCTTAAGGGTTTTTATACAGGGTAATTAAAAGACTGATGATGAAGCTAAACTTGTTTAATTAAGGAAGATAATCACACCATTGATTGGCCTAGCTAGATGATGAATCACTCAAGTCCAAATCAGCTTCTTTATAGTCGGTTAAGTAACTTCTACTCCCAACGCTAATCTCACATATTTCTCCATGTCTATTCTCAGTCCTGTTTTAGTTCTGCTTTAGTTTTATTTTAATTTGTAGTTACACACCTTGAATCTTGGAAATTAATTGCCATGTTGTAAATTCAATAAGGATATTCTTATAAATATGATCCATGTTTCAATTTTAGATAGGAGTTGGATAATTTTCAATCAAAATTTGGTAATCAATAGCAATACTTTGTTTTGCATCCCACTTTGATTAATTTGAATGAAAGCAAGAAGTTAACTCGAATCACTATGTTAAGAGATCTTACCTGAGGAAGAGCAGGGCCCGCTCAACCAAGGGGATCAATCTTGTGTTGGTATTTTACTGAGTTATGCTATTTCTATTCATTAATCATTAAAATTGAAGTGTTAGATGTTAATTTTGGAATGATAAGTTGTTGAATCATTTTCAGTTTATTGGATGTTAAATCTAGATATATAATTCTGCTTGAATTGCTTTTAAGTTTAGTTTATCATGGTTAGATTAGTTTGTTAAATTTGTTGTAAGGTTAATTAAATTAATTAGATTTAGATGTTGTTTGTAGGAATTGAGTTTGGTAATTATTGGTTGAGTTTATTTAGAAGCAATGATGGGAACTTATAAAAAGATGGAATTGAAGTTTGTTGGAAACTTAGTCATGGAAATTAGTGTTTATATTTTCTAGAATAATTCTCATTTCCTTGTAGTTTATTTTTGTTCTTAAAATAACATTTAATTTCTAGCAAATTTTAAGATAGATTTCTTTTGAAGCAAAATAGAATTAATTTGGATTTTGTATTTTAAATTAATAATTAAAGTAAATGTTAGTCTTCTCCATGAATCGGTTTCAATAAAGTCCAATGAAGTCAGGAATAAGTCAATAGAACTTTAGTTTAAGAAATAAGATAGAATTAATCCTTAGGAATTAGTCATTGCAGTTCAGCTTCTGAGAGCTCCTAAAAGCTCTTGAAAGATCCTGAAGGAGCCATATTGATACCTAAAGTCATTGTTTATAGTGCAAAAGCCCCCAAAAATCTGTGACAACCATCCTTATCGCATATAGCTCTGAGACACACCCAATTTGATAAATAATTGACTAAATGATGCAAGTTGTGACATCAACGACCTTGCCCATCAAATATTTGGGCTAAGGAAGCTTTGTTGAGTGCTTTGACTAATTCCTAGATGACAAATGTTATGGATATGAAGACTACTCATGAGATATGGAAAAGGTTGGAAACCTTGTATGAAGATGATGCTAATGTGAATATTGCTAAGTTATAGAGTTTGAAAGGGAAATATGAAAGGTTGAGAATGGGTGATGATGAGAACATTAATACTTTCATGCAAAGAGTGAATGAACTTTTGTGTGGTATTAGATGTTCTGGTGGAAAGATAGACAAATCAAAAAATTTTGCTAAAGTGTTTAGATCCCTACCTGATTCTTACAAAGTTAAAGCTAGTGCTATTGAAGAGCTCCAGACTGTGGCAAACATAACCAAAGATGCGTTGGTTGGTAAGCTGATTGATTTTGAGTTGAGTGAATTTGGTGATGCCCTTCCTAAGATTGAATATGCATTTAAGGCTACTACTTCTGAGAGAGATAGACAGAGATATGATCTAGGTGAGATTTCATCTAGAAAGACATTCAAGTATGAGGATGAAATTAGATAGATTGAAGAAGAAGAAAGAGAGATGGAAGAACTGGAAGCCCTTATTTTCAAAAGAGTACCAAGAGGAAAAGGTGAGTATGAAGGAAAATTGCCTCTTAAATTTTTTTCTTGTAATAAGATAGGTCATTTTGCATCAGGGTGTCTAGAAAGAGCTCTTAAACCAAAACATAATAAACCTAAATTTCAGAAAAAGTGTTACTATGCTGCCTATGAAGGTGTGGCAGATGATGAATCTGATAAAAGAAATAGAAGTGATGACGAATGGGTATTTATTGCTATCAAGGAAAATAGTCCTATATCCACTAAATCTCCTAGTTGTACAAATGTGGTGAAAGCCCTAGCTGCTCGAGTTGAAGAGAAGGATGAATGGGTGATTGACAATGGATGTTCACATCATATGATAGGAGACAAAAGTAAGCTTGTAAGCTTGGAAAAGTATGATGGTGTTGTGAGATTTGGTGATAATACAGCTGGTGTGATCCATGGAAGAGGACGCATTTCTCTTGATAGTAAGCATAATACTGATGATGTTTTGTATGTAGAATTCTTAAAGCATAATATTTTGAGTGTTGGTCAGATGGTTGATAAGGGATACAATCTTCAGCTCAAGGATGGAAAGTGTAGAATATTGAGTTTCGAAAATGAAATTGCATCGTGTACAAAACAAAAGGTAATATCTTTCACTTGGAGTGTTGCTAGTAAAAGCTGTTTGATTGCCTCGTTGATGAAAGTTCGCTAGGCATACAAGATTGTTTCATGTTAACTTTGATAATACTGTCACAAGATAAGTTCTACTACGGATGTGAGAGATCTACCTAAGTTGGTGAAACCTACTAATTCCATATGCAAGGAATGTCAATTAGGAAAGAAAACTAGAATTTATTTTCAGAGTAAGAAGCATTGTTCAAATGAATTGTTAGAACTAATGCATACTGATTTGTTCGATCCCTCTAAGGTCAAAAGTTTACAAGGTTACAGGTACTTCATGCTACTCATTAATGATTATTATAGAATGGTGTGGGTTACTTTCTTAAGGGAGAAATTTGAAGCATTGGAAAAGTTCAAGATCTTTAAAGCTATGGTTGAGATAGAGATAGGTTTGAAGATTAAGTGTCTGAGATCAAATAGAGGTGGTGAATTCACTTCTAGTGAATTTAGTTCTTTTTGTGAAGAACATGAATAAAGAGATAATTATCTCTGCGACCGGCAGACCCTCAAAGAAAATAGGAAAGCTGTGATAGAAAGAATGTAGAATGTTTTGAATATGCTACTATTAGAACAATGATGTCGAAAGAAATGTCCCTCATATCTATTGGAGAGAAGCTTATGAGTACTCGTACACACTCAATCAAATACAAATCAAAGGTGATACTAGTAAGACCCCTTTGAGCTATGGACTAGTCAAAGCCCATTGTTAAACACGTCAAGATATTTGGAAGTAGATGTTATATTAAGAGAGATGAAGACATAGGAAATTTTGATGCTAGGAAAGTGATGAAGGTATCTTTCTAGGTTATTCTACCAAAAGCAAGGCCTAATGCTGTTACAATAAAAAATTGAAGAAAATTGTTGAAAGTGTAAATGTTAAGGTTGATGAAGACTTAGGTACACCATCCAAAACCTGTGGATATGATTCTGATGATCAGGATGATAGTACAAACCAAGGAAAGCAAGATCATACTACAAATCAAGTGCAAATCAATCTAGTGAATCAAGAGAATGGAGAAGAAGGAGAAACTAGTGGAAGCACAAAAGAAAGATTAGAAGAGCCTAAAGTTGAAGAACATCCTAAGAAGACTCTGAGGTATATAAGACTGAGTCATTCAGAAGATCAGATTATAGGTGATAAGAACAAAGGCATCTAGACTAGGAGAAAGATTGTAGAAGAATATTGTTTGATTTCAAAGACTAGGCCTACTAGTGTGAATGAAGCATGTAGAGATGAGCATTGGGTTAAAGCAATGAAAGAAGAGTTAAAATAGATTGAAAAGAATGATACATGGATTCTTGTTCCCAAACCTAAGGATAAGAATGTCATTGGAACCAAATGGGTCTTTAGAAACAAATTGAATGAGCAAGGTGAGGTGGTTAGAAATAAAGCCAAGACTGGTATGTAGAAGGATATTCACATATGGAAGGAATTGATTTTGAAGAGACCTTTACCCCTATTGCTAGAATTGAAGTTGTAAGATTATTCCTTGCATATGTTACTCTCACAAGAACTACAAATTTTATCGACATGGATGTCAAATCAGCTTTTCTAAAATGGTGAATTGGAGGAAGAAATGTATGTTGAGCAACATAATGGATTCCAACATCAATAATAGCCATATAGTGTGTCGTACTTTGAAGAAAGAGCTATATAGGACTTAAACAAGCCCCTAGGAGCATAGTATGCCAGATTGGACAAGCATTTGTTGAAGCTTGGATTTAATAAAGGTATTGCTGACAATAATTTGTATTTCAAGATTGATCATGATAAAGATTTGATTGTTGAAGTCTTTGTTGATGATATCATTTTGGAGGAGATGATAGTTTGTGCATGAAGTTTCTAATGAGATGAATGAATTTGAGATGTATATGATCGTGATGCCCTTTGGGATCCAAATTCACGAAGGATAGCGGATTTTTATATCCTCACCAAGTATGTGAAGGCTGAATTGTTGAAGAAGTTTGGTATGGAAGATCAGCCATTTGGTACACCCATGGTGATCGGATGCAAGTTGAGAATAGTAGATGATTATCTAAAGGAAAATCAGACTAGATATAGATCAATGATTGGTGGATTGCTCTATTTTCCTCAAACTAGACCTGATATCATGAATGTTATATGTATTGTTGCTAGATTTCAAGCCGATCCAAAGGAATCCTACGTGACTGTTGTGAAGAGAATTTTCAAATACTTGATGTGAACTGTTGATCTTGGCCTATGGTATCCTAAAGATGATGATCTTACTTTGAGTGTCTTTACTGATGTTGATTGGGAAAGAGATGTGAATGACAAAAAAAGTACTAGTGGTGGAGCATTTTTCTTGGGTAAGAAGCTAATTTCATGGTTAAGAAAGAAGCAAAATGTCATTTACTTGTCTACTGTAGAGGTTGAATACATTGTTGTTGCTAACAACTGTACTCAAGTCCTGTGGATGAAATAGATGTTGAAGGATATCAAAGTTGTATATGATGATCCTATTGCTATATTCTATGATAAGTCAAGTGCTATTAATACTTCCAAGAATCTAGAGTCATGATTCAAAAAACAAAGCATATACCTATCAAGTTTCACTTTGAGGGAGAAAGTAAGTGAAAAGGAAGTCAAATTGAAGTATGTTCCTAATAAGGAGTAGATTGTAGATATCTTTGTAAAGTCATTTCCTAAGGATAATTTTGAGTATCTCAGAGGGAAGTTATGGTTGATTACCCCTCCTAATCAGAACTAAGGTTGCATTGTATTACATCAGTTTGTGCATTTCACAGTCATATCTTGTTTCGCATTGATAGGTGGTTAAGCAATTGTAGAGCAGTTAGATAGTTCAAAAATTTAGATATGTGGTCTGTGAAATAGAAATTTTTGCCATTGATGTCAAAGGGGGAGAAGAGCCATGTGAAAAACTAGTGATTATCTAGGGAGAAGAGCCTTGAAGGGAAAAGATTACGTGAAAGTATTGAGGAGAAAATGAGTCAAATTCTAAGGGGGAGTAAGTGTCAAGAGTTAGTTGTGTTGATGGTGTTTTTCACATCATGTGTTGCCTTCAATTCCAAAGAGGGAGATTGTTGGATGTTGTAGTTGTGGGTTTCTGGAGCATGTGGTTTTCATTGATGTCAACACTATTAGCATTAATTCATTTTGAAGCTGTATATGCCAAAGATATTGAGAAAATTCTAAAGGAATGAGTTGTAGGTTCTTAGTTGTAAAGTGAAGCTTAGTATGTCGGTATGTTTTGTACATTAATGATCAGAGGTTGTGGACTAAAGGGTTTGTTGCTGAGTGTATCTATTTTATCCACGTCGAGTTTTAGAGGTCTGCATGAAGTTTTGATCGAGTTATGAAGATTCTCATTTTGACAATTTTTATCATTACTTGCACTTCATTGAATATGATGTTGTTTCAATTAGTCCAGTTTTGTTTTGGATGCTTCTTTGGTGATTCATGATGTTTTTTATGTTTCTAGATTGTGTGCTCTATCTTTTGTTGCATTTCTGCATTGATCGTTGTGCTCACGATTTGATATTTTCTCTTGTATTTTCATATGTTTTCTCAGGCTTGTCCGGGAAATGGTATTTGTAGTGTGTGTTGTGGATCTTCGGGGAGGAATTAATTGAAGTATCTTCATGTTGGAGATGTTGTTTTAGGTCCTCACTAAGTTGTGATAGACCTTGGTTGATTCGCATTGATAATCTTTAATGTTTTTGGGCAGATAGTTATATTCATTTTATTGTTTCTTTATGGCCGAATTGTAGTGATGAAATATCTTGATACGGATATATAAGAGTGATTGTTTATTTGAATTGTAGAGAGAAAGAAGGTGTGGTTGTGTATGAGATGTGCGAATAATGTCATAATCATTCGGAGGCAGATCAAAATGTGAAGAAGTGTGTAGAAGAGTTGTTTATGCTTAGCTGAACTGTAATTAGACATTAGCGTGCATGCTATTTTATAAGTTCAAAATCCAGATGGTTGTAACTGACCCTTTGTAAGACGTTGTTTCTTCCCTTTGTAATTGAGTAGTGAGCTCTAAGTAGTGTGTTTAAAATGCACGCAGCATTACCCATATTTCATTTTCATTATATTTTAATAGGGTATACTCTGTGGACTAACCTCCATCAGTGGTTTCCCCCAATAGGGTTTCCACATAAAAAATATTGGTGTTATATGTGTTTATGATGTGTTGATGATTCATGTTTTCATGGTTAATTATAGGATTTGGGAATAAGGTTAATAAGTTGAATAAGTTTTTAATTTTTGAGACAACTAATTCACCCCCCTCTCAGTTGTCTACCCTTGTGTTTCCAACAGATATGTGTCAAAAGGAATGAATTCAACTTCAACACATACAAGTTTTGTCACTTGTGTAACCTAATTTTCTATAAGAATTCCCCCCCCCCCTCTTTCAAATTTTATACAAAACACATATGTTTAAACTTGATATTTATCCCACAAGCTCTCATGTCTATATCTAAATCAAGCCCCTCATATCTATCCCATATTATCACATTTCATGATGTGGCATCATATATATATTTTGATAAGATATATAAGGTCTCATGTCTATATCTAAATCAAGCCCCTCATATCTATCCCATAGTATGTTCAATTATCAACATAGACTGTATCATCTAAAATGTTGTATAAGATTATCAAAATTGAATATTTTTTTCACAAATGTATAATAGATATTATAAACATAGCAATTATGGTAAACAAAATTGAAATAAAATATATGCATAGAATATATTTTATGAAATGTAGATTATAAGACAACCGTAAAAAAGGTATTGACATAGTCATCAATGCGCCCAATAGTAGACCACCTTAATATGCAAAGTCAACCAAGTTTTAGTTCAAAATAATAAACAGATTTAGTTCACATTTATAAATAGATGCAACACAATGAAAATGGCATCTACATCTACTACCCAAAAAAAACAAAGATATAAGGCATTTTTTCAGTTGGTCCCACCCAAACTCAGTTGAATGCTCCAAGAATCTAGAGATGTTTTCTCATCTCCTATTGTTGCATTTAGACTTACCATAAATTAATTTTCATTTTATTTTTTTAGTTGCATAAAACTTACATTTGAGGGTGTTAGTGGTGAGGAAGTCTAGCCAACTGGAAATTAAGTGTAGCTAACTTGAGATGAGTTGGGACTGAAACACACATTGCCTGCAGAAAACGGGGGGATGTTATTATTGGTTATATCTTGAAAGTAATTGTGGTTATCAGATAAGGGAGTTGCAAGACTGCTTAAGCATCTATCTCACATCAATGCTCTATGGACAGCCTCAATCTCCCTTTCCTTCTTCTCTTGTTCTTTTTGTATCCTCTCTTGCTCCTTCTTCTTCTCTTTTCCTTTATTTGCAATTGTTTCAACTCCTCTCTTTCCTTGTGCTCAATTTCCTTTTCAATTTTCTTTTGTTCCTTCTGCTCCAAGGCTAGAATCCATGTTTCCTTTTTGTCCTCTATTTTTTTCCTCTTTCTTATTTTCAATTCTTCCAATTCTTTTTTTCTTCATTCCTACTCCATTATGAGAGTCATGTAACTATCAACAGTCAACAACTAAGACTATCAGCTCACCCAAAGAGCACCACTAGCAGACTTTCTTGTTCTTCCATTCACTCTATGAATTGGTAGCTTAATGAAGTTACTAATCAAAGAACCACTTTTTGTTTCAATTGTTTCATTGACTTGGGAGTTAGTAAACTCCACCCGGTCTAGTGTACCCTAACTTTCATTGTTGCAATTTACATAATAGTGCATTGTTTGTTCTAGAGATGTGAGTGTTGGAGATGGGAATGTGAAATCCCCCATGTCTTCTTGTGTGGGCCAACTATCCATGTCCTTAATTTTTTGCTCTGTACCTTCATGCACTTGACTATCTATTGGAGTCTACAATTTTTTTGAAAGTTCATCTATTGAAACATCAAGTCCTGACAGACTAAGGATGTTCTGCACTACAGAAGCATCATCGATGTTAGCAATTTCATACGTCTCACTGGGATGCATGTCATTTACGAGAGCATCACAATTGAGGGGCCATATCCTTATCCTTTTAAAGCCAGCTTTTATGTTGGCTGGAGTCAAAGCTCTTCTCAATGCCTTGCTACCTAAATCTGCCAATTATGCCCTTTTGATATCAATATTGGGGAATTTAGTGAGAAAATCTACTTGTTTTGATTTGAAATATTTCTTGAATGGTGCAAACACGCTAACATCCAAAGGTTTTATCACATGAGAAGTATGAGCAAGAAGTGTAAGGAGTTCAATGCCTAACCCCCTTTCCCTTTGGATAGTTGACAATGCAACATGACTTCCATGGCCATCAAAAATCAATAGGTGCCTATTAGTAGGTGAGACACCCCCAGGAACTGACACATAGAAATTTTCCAGACACTCATAGAAAAGATCCTTTTGTCATCCAATAATGTGCTTGGGTTTCCATAGTTGTGCATGGTTCATAGTTCACAATGTAATTCTCTATCTCTATATTACCCTTGAATAGATAGAAACCATGTATGGTTTGGCCAGCTGCATTAACATAGCATAGAATTATTATCCATTCTCTTCTTTTTGGAATGATGTAGGAGACATTCC
>VDFB02063998.1:0-20270 GCA_007258455.2 Sequoia sempervirens
TTAGATCAAATATCACTGTGCTGGCATAAATTTCAGACCATCTTCTCCCCCTGTGTCACAAAATTGAATAGACAGTTAACTGAACACACCTCTTTCAAATTGTCTCCCCTTGTCATGATCATAACAAGGACAACATATTATGAAGGTAATCAAAAGATAATGCATGTGCTAGCATAAAAAGCAGCAATAATATTGGACAACAATAATCTTCTTTCTTAAGCAACATGTAAAGGGTAGTAAACCTTAGAAATTTCCATTAGAGAAGAAACCAACTCTCTTTGAACTTCACACTTGACACTTCTACCCCCTTGGAGTAGAACAAACTCAAGGATGTAAGATGAAATACAATAAGCTCCCCTTGAAACATAAACTTCCTGATCTAAGTGTTAGAAGAGGGAGATACAACTCCTAATCTCATTATCAAATACTCAAATGTCTATTTGGGAAATGGTTTGGTAAGAATATCAACTATTTTCTCACCATTATTCACATATTCAAGTTGAACTTCTTTTTCACTCACTTTTTCTCTCAAGAAATGGTACTTAATAGCGATGTGCTTTGTTCGTGAGTGCATAACTAGATTTTTAGAGATATTGATTGCACTAGAATTGTTACACATAATGGAAATAGGTTCTAAATATGCTACCTATATATATTTTATATTTTTTTTTATCCAGAGAACTTGAGAGCAACATGAGGCAACAACTATGTATTGTACTTCAGTTGTAGAAAGCAAAATAGATTCTTGTTTTTTACTATGCCAAGAGACCAATCTACCACCGAGGAAGAAAGCACCTCCACTTGTGCTCTTTCTGTCATCTATGCACCCAACCCAATATGCATCTGTGTAAGCTTGCAAAGTGAAGTCATGATGTTTATCATACCATAAACCATAGGTCAAACTACCTTGCAAATATCTAAAAATTCTTCTTACACCATTCAAATCAGTTCGCTTTGGAGAAGCTTGAAATCTATCTATCATACAAATTACTTGTAAAATATATGATCTAGAGACAATAAGGTACAATAGACTACCAATCATGGATCTAAACATGGTTTGATCAACATCTGGTGAATCATCATTCTTGGATAGCTTACACCCAACCACCATAGGTGTACTAACAGGCTTACAATCATTCATTTGAAACATTTTCAACATGTTTTTAGCATACTTAATTTGTGAAATAAAAATTCCTTTGTCTAATTGTGAAATTTGAAAACTAAGAAAGTAGGACAACTCACCTATCATTGACATTTCAAATTCTTGTTGCATTTGATCAGCAAATTTCTTGCAAAAATCATCATGACTTCAAGCAAATATGATATCATCTACATAAACAACAATGATAATCATATGATTACCTTCCACTTTGGTGTAGAGATTACTGTCAACACATCCTCTTTTGAAGCCTTGCTGATGTAAATAGATGTCCAATCTAGAGTACCATGCTCTAGGTGCTTGTTTTAATCCATATAGAGCATTTCTCAATCTACATACATAATCTTCTTTTTCAAGTGACTAAAAACCCTTCAGGTTTCTCCATGTAGACTTCCTTATCAAGGTTACCATTCAAGAATGTGGATTTTACATCCATTTGATAAACCTTGTAATCTTTATATGTTGATAATGCTAAGAACATTCTAATAGCCTCTAGTATTGTGACTGGGGAAAATGTTTTCGCAAAATTTATTCCCTCGACTTGAGAATATCCCTTGCATACTATTCTAGCTTTATTTCTAATCACTTTACCTTCTTCATTTACTTTGTTTCTATAGACCCATTTTGTGTCAATTATGTTCTTACCAATTGGCCTTGGAACTAAATCCCATGTCTTATTTCTTTCAATCTACTATAGCTCTTCTTTCATAGCCTTTATCCAATCTACAATCTTGCTGGCCTCATTGTAATTCTTTGGTTCTATTTCAGTTAGAAGACACAAGTTGACTTGATCATCATTTCCAACATGTCTTCTTCTTGTTTGCACACCACTATCTTTGCTTCCAATAATTTAATTCTTCAGGGTGGTACTTCTAAACATACTTGCTAGGGGCCTTTTTTGGAGGCATTTCTACTACTTCTTCATTTCTAGATTGATCTTCACCTTCATTATGATATTCTTCAATCTGATTTTTTGATTTTTTTCTTGACTGTTGTAGATCTTCATCTATTATCACATGTACACACTCAACTATTCTCTTGAGGCATTTTTTGAAACATTTATATGCCTTACTATGAGTTGAGTATCCTAAAAATATTCCATTATCACATCTTGCATCAAAACTACCAAGCCCATCATCATCTTTCTTAATGAAAAACTTACTACCAAAAACATTAAAATGTTTGACAAAAGGTTTCTCACTATACCATAGCTCATAAGGTGTCCTTTTTTTGTGCACTCTTAGTTGGGCTCTATTTAGTGTGTATACTACTATATGAACAACCTCTTTCCAATAAACATCTGGTATATTTGACTCATTAAGCATAGTTCTCACCATTTCTTTCATAGTCCTATTCTTCCTCTCAACAACTCCATTTTGTTGAGGTGTTTGAGTAGAAAAATATTGTCTTCTAATCCCATGTTGTTCATAATAGTCCTCAAACTAGTTTGATGTAAATTCTCCACCATAGTTTGATCTTAAACATTTCAACTTGAAACCACTTTCTTTCTCAACTATTTTTCTGAATACCTTGAACCTTTCAAATGCTTGTGACTTATCTTGTAGGAAGGTTACCCAAGTCATCCTTGAGTAGTCATCTATCAGTAGCATAAAGTACTTATCACCATTCAAAGATCTTGTCCTTGTAGGACCACATAAGTTTGTATGTACTAACTTAAGTGGCCTTGTGGTTGAGTACTATTTAGTCTTGGAACTAACTTTAGTTTGCTTCCCTTTCTGACATTCACCACAAATAGTGTTTGTTGGTTTTGTTATCGTTGGCATGTGTCTCACATAAATTTTTGAGCTCACTTTGACAAGGTTGTCAATATTTATGTGACCTAACCTCCTATTCCATAACCAAATCTCATCCACTTGTCCAATCATACATCAAGCTTCATGACATTCTTTCAACTTGTAGAAATTTCCATCAGTTCTCTTACCTTCAACAACTAATCTTCCATTGTTCTCTTTCCTGATTTCACATCCTTTGGAATCAAATGAAAACTTATAACCATTGTCACACATTTGACTTACACTAAGTAAGTTGTTTTTTAGCCCTTCAACATAATATACATCTTTTTTAGTAGTTTCCCATCAATATTTAGGTTTAATTTTCCTTTTATCTTGATTGAGGAGTTATTACCAAGCTTAATTGAACCACCATTCCACTCTTCTAGCTATTTGAACTTGTTCCTGTCACCAGTCATTTGGTTGGAGCAACCACTATCTATCACCCATATATTTTTCTTCTCTGCGTGTAATGTTATTTGTGCTAACATGCTTGATTGAACTTTTTCTTTACTCACCTCTTTCTATTCTTTGCTGCTAATTTTTCTTCATTTTTGTTCTTGGGGACAACAACTACACTCTTCTCAATTTTAGTAGATCTTTCTCTACAAAAATTTGTTGTATATCCATAGTTATGACAATAATAGCATTCAATCTTCTCATAGAACATAGGAAAATTGAAACTTTTACTAGTCTGACTTAAACTTTTACAATCCACACTTCTATGTTCCATATTATTGCAGTTGTAACACTCTATATCCAAATCTCTCAAAGGAGAAAAATGATTTTTCTTATGAAGTTTTGAGATGCTCTCTTCAGCATTTTATAGTGAATAAACTTATGACCAAACTCATTACATCTGAAATATAACCATAAAACTTAGGGGTATACCAATTATTGTACTAAGGAATGCTTCTAGTTGTATCCATAGCAACAGTAGACCTCATTCTTGGGGCAGCAACATTAACTTGTAGGACAACAACATTATCCTTTGGGGAAGCAACACTATCTCTTGGAATAGCAACATTTTCTTTTGTTGCAACATCAATACCATCTCTTGGGGCATTATTCTTTGGGGCAGCATCAGTACTATCTATTGGAGCAGCAATGTTTTCACTTGTGGTAGTAGTGAAAATAATATTCCTCTTGGTTTTTTCACCCATATTAGAGCTCTCATCATGTTTATAGCCAATACCACCATAATATTTGTTCTTTTTCTGCTTACCAAGTATATCATTTAGAGCATTAGTCTCGCTCTCACTTTTCATTCTCATCTTTAAGTCTTCTTGAAAAGCTTCTAACTCTTTTCTCAGAGTTACTACTTCTTGTTCCAACACATGACATTCTTTTTTCTTTGCCTCAACTTCTGACTTCAAAACTCCACTTATTCTTTGTGCTTCTACCAACTGTGTCTTTAGAGTGACAATACTCTTTTCTAATTGGTCTTGATCTTTTGAGGCATTGTTCTTTAATTTAGTATGCTCTTTCTTCAACTTGTCTAATTCATCAAGAGCACAAATCAACTCTCCTTCAAGATCAACCTCAACATCTTCCTCATCACTATCAATTATTTTTGTATTTTCAGATTGAGTATTATTTTCAATCTTTGAAGTCTTTTTGGCATTTATAACTTCTTGAGCCATGAAGAGATTAACCACTTTCTCATCTTCACTAGAGTCTTCAACTAAATCACTTTCATCATCTGATATCTCACTTTCAATAGTGAAAAGACTTCTCTTCCTTTGATAGTTTTTCTTCTTGGATTTGTAGAAATTCTTAGGTCTAAAATTTTTAGTTTCTTCAGTGTTTTCTTCCTTCTTCTCATAAGGACACTTAGCAGAAAAATTTCCAATCTTGCCACAATTAAAGCACTTAAAGGGCAACTTGTCCTTGTACTTTCCCAATGCTTTCTTTAGTTTCTTCAAAAAATTTGCTTCAACATCATTGGGATCTTCTTGATCAACATTTGTAGCTGCTTCCTTTCCTTTATTCACCAAGTTGAAGGAAAATTCTCTCTTAGAAGGTTCAACACTCACATTCCTCATTTCATAGGCTGATAATGAACCAAATAATTCATTCATAGAGAAAGTTTTCATGTCTCTAGCTTCTTCTATGGAAGAAAATTTAGTATCATATTTTTCTATTAATGACCTCACAACTTTCTTAACAATCAAATTATCTTCAACTTCTTCTCCAAGTCCTCTTACAGCATTACAAATCTCATCTACTCTCAATAAGTAATCAACAATATTTTCATCTTCTCTGATCTTCAGACCTTCAAAAAGAGCTCTAAGATTTTATAACTTAGCTTCCTTCACATTCTCATCACCTCCATAAATCTTATGTAGCTTATCCCATGTTTTTTTTGTAGATTTGCAATGCATCACTTTGACAAACTCAGTATTAGACAATCCACTAAGAATAGCATGTTTGTCCTTGGTATTGAACTCATATTCCTTTTTAGCATTAGGATTAGTTGGAGGAGTTTGGGGAAAATTATAACCATTTTTTTTACCATCAACCATACATCACAACCTAAGGAGGATAGGTAGGTTTCCATTCTTCTACTCCAAAAGGCATAGTTAGTGCCATCAAACATAGGTAATTTCAAGGAGAAGGATTCATGCTTAGACATTGTGTTCACAAATTAGGTTATACCCAAGATGGAGAAATATTTCTAACAAGGAACCTAATGCTCTAATACCAATTGAAGGAACACAAAGACCATTGAGAGGGGGGGTGAATTAGTGGGCAACAATTTAAAACTTTCTACACAATGTAACAATAAACTATAAAAGAATAAACCTAAAGCAAAGGTAAGGAAATTAAACCAATCACACAAAATGCATCCCACAACACAAGATGTATGAGGAAAAACCCAAGATGGGAAAAACCTCAGTGGGAATAGTTGTTGGAGACTACTGCTCCAATTGAGCCTCACAATGAAAAGGTTCTCTATTACAATTTATGGGCACCAACCCAATGTAACACCAATTCCAAGTTTATGAGCACCAACTCAAAGGAGCTCCTACCCCTAATCTGAGCACTCACTCAAATGAGATTATAATAAGAGATTTATGATTACAGTTATAGTAGTATCATGTTACAAATGATATTTAATAACTCAATTGAAGTTTTGCACTTATGTTAACTTGTCCTCAAACAAATTCCTGTATTCTATCACCAACCAACTCTTGCAATTATTCTTGCACTCACTCTTTTCTTCTCTCTTTCAACTTCACACCAATCTCTATGATTTCATTTCACATAAACAAGCTTTCACGTACTTTTACAAAAAATAAAAAAATATTTTTTACTTAGAAATAACACATACTCTATTTTCATAGAGTTATCTTCTCTTATCCACCCTTGTTCTTCTATCTCACACTCTCTACTTTGAATATTACAACATTAGGTACATCTACAACAATAAATAACAATTTTTTTATACTACTGCTGGAGAGCTAACGCAGGAGCATCCAGTGGTGTAAGGGCAATCTTGCATCACCCAAAAATAGTTAAATTTCAAGTTTATCATTTTTCAGATGTTTTTACATTTTTGGATACCTATTTCGTCATAATGAAATTCCCAATTTATGGTTTTCTATTCCTGGGTTGAAAGATATTGCAGTTTTAGTTTCCCAGATTTGCACTTGAAAACCTTCCGAGTGGGATTTGAGGCACTTAGAGCTTCTGGATCGTCCCCAAAACTTTCCAAAATTGGCATACCTAATTTTGAGCGTGTTCTTGACTTCGAGACCTTTCCAACGGTTCAAACGGTTCGCGAATCGGAGCCCCAGATCAAAAGTTATGGCCCCGGGAAGTTGGCGCACTTTCTAGAAGATACAATTGCAAATATTCTTTTGAAATTTGAACTTCAAGTTGTAATTTTCGGTGCCAAACTGCCTAAACTCAATTCTAATGTTGTTTTGGCTCCAAACTAAAGAGGAGCTCTATTTATGGGCGGGTTTCTAATATTTTGAACAATGGAACGGAATGGAATGGACCTGACCCACCGCGGCATCGAGCCGGTTTTTCTTGAGCATGGGATAGAACGGACCGCGGAGGCGCTCACACCGACCGGGTTGTGGTCGAGGTCAAGAAAGATGCCTGAAGAGTGATGCCCGGTAGGCTGGAAGTGCCGTGAGGTGGTCGTGGTGGTAGAGATGCCGGTGGAAGATGCACCGAAGCCCTCCGCAGACGCGATGCATTGCTGCTGGTGTTAAATTGAGAAGAGTGGTTAAACCCTCAGGAGGAAAGAGGATGAAGGAGAGGAAGAAGGTTCAGAGGTAGAAGAGGAAGAAGAAGTAATTGATCAAGACCAAATGCGGCTAATAAGGGCTATTTCAAAGATCGGGAAAAGACCCAGAGCAGAAGTCCCCAGTTATTCCGGAAGTCTGAACCCAGAAGAGTTGATCGACTGGATCAACGAGCTAGAAGAATATTTCGAGTATGAGGAAATAGAGGACCCAGATCGGGTTAAGTTTGCGAAAATGAAGCTGAAGGGCCATGCCAGTATTTGGTGGAAAGAGGTCCAGCTGGAAAGAAATCGAAGAGGAAAAGTCAAGATCACTAGATGGGATCGCATGGTGAGAAACCTAAGAAGCAAAATTACACCAATCAAATAATTATGAGTTAGGATCCGTTGAAGAAATCGTATGGGTTGAAGCGTTAAAGCCAGACTGCGGAAAGAACATAATCGGCGATTTTCACAAGATAACGTATTAGAATAGCCCAGAGTCAATAAGGAGAAGGTAGCCCCGATATCTTAATGGGTTACTTAATCGACATCCAGAGGAGTTAAGCTTTCCAGTCAATGACCACCATCGGTGATGCCGTATCAATTTTGCTTTACAGGAAGAGAAGCTAAACAAAAGATTTGATGGCAAGCAAAAAAGACGAGGAGGTCAAAGCGGAAGGGGCAATGGAAGACCTTCAGGAAGCCAAAATGATGATGAAAAGAAAAGTGAAGATGTGGGTACTAGCAGAAACCAAAGGAATGACAACTACTACCTCATGATCAAAACAGTGGTGATCAAAGAGGTAGAGGATGAGGGAGATATGGACAAGGATCCGGAAGAGGTGGTTTCAGAGGAACGTGTTTCCAGTGTGGTGAAGAAGGGCATCGAGCCTATGAATGTCCACAACACCAAAGAAGGGCAGACAAAAGGCTAGAAGGTTGTGGAAGGGTTGCGCATGCAGATGAGGAGGCCTACCAACATTCCGGATGATGCCGAAGGGGAGAAGCCCTAGTGATTAGGAGAGCCCCTAGTGATTGAAGAAAAATGAACCGTGTAACGTGAGGGAAGAATTGCTTTCAAGACAAGGTGCAAGTGTGAAGGAAAATGTTGTGGATGTCATTATTGATGGTGGGAAGTACGCATAACTGCGTCGAAGAGATGGTATGGTCACAAAGTCAGTTAAAGAGGGAAAACACCGCGATCCATATCGCATTGCCCGGTTGCGCAAAAGACCTGGCTAAAGTTTTGCCCAGAGCGCTGCTTGGGTGCCCAAAACGTGGCTACCATGAGGTGCAATTATGTGATATCATTTCCATGGATGCATGTCACATGTTGTTGGGGAGGCCGGTGGCAGCCTTTGACAGATCTGTGCCATACATGATGGCCATGCAAACACTTATTCCTTGACAAAGGATGGGGTTCGTCACAAGTTGAAGCCCCTAAAGGAGACCGAAGAAAAGGTATGCAGTAGTGCTAGAATTTGTTATGTAGATGGAAGAAAATTTTTAGAAGGTATGAAGCATGAGCATGTGTGTTATGCATTGATTCCTAGAGTGAGTAAGGAGGATAGTGAGAAGGTTATAGAAGAAGTTTCTGGTATGTTGGATGAGTTTCAGGATATTGTTTCTGATAATGTACCCGAGGGTTTACCACCAATAAGGAAGATCAGTCATCAGATCGACTTGATTCCTTGAGCCAGTTTTCCAAATAAGGCAGCTCATAGAATGACTCCAGCAGAAAATGAGGAGTTGAATAGACAAGTTCAACAGTTTTTGAGAAAGGGTTTGATATAGGAGATTTTGAGTCCATGTGCAGTACCTACAGTACTAGCACCAAAGAAGGATGGAGAGTGGAGGATGTGTACAGATTCCCGAGCCATAAACAAGATAACAATCAAGTATAGATTTCCCCTGCCAAGGATGGATGACCTGATGGACTGTTTGAGTGGAGCTCACATTTCACAAAGATTGATCTCAAGAGTGATATCAACACATCCGATTCGAGAGGAGATGAATGGAAGATCGCCTTCAAGACCAAAGAGGGCCCAGAGGAGTGGTTGGGGTCATGCCTTTGGGCTAACTAATGCACTGCTAATATTCATGTACTCATGAACGCAGGTATATTAAAAGCAATTTCTATGAAGTTTTGTTATTGTGTATTTAGATGATATTTTGATATTCAGTAAGACGTTGGATGAGCATCTGATGCATATTCGGAGAGCCTTTGAGAAGCTAAGAGAAGAGAAATTGTTGATTAATATAAAGAAGTGCAGTTTTGTGAAGAGGGAGTTAGTGTACTTGGGATTTGTTGTCTCAGCAGAAGGTCTCAAGATGGACCCAGAGAAGGTGAAGGCTATTCTGGAATGGCCTACCCCAAGAACTGCTACCGAGGTGAGATCTTTCCATGGTTTGGCTAGTTTTTATAGGAAATTCATTAGAAACTTCAGTAGTATATGTGGACCCCTGACTGAAACAATGAGAGGGGATAGAAAAGAATTCAAGTGGAGCAGTGGAGTGGCAAAAAGTTTTGAACTGTTGAAGCAAAAGGTGACAGAGCAACCTATTCTAGCCCTCCCATATTTCAACAAGGTGTTTCAGGTAGATTGTGATGCCAACGGTTGTGCCATTGGAGCAGTGTTGAGCCAAGAGGGTAAGCCCATTGCATATTTCAACGAAAAGTTAAATGAAGCCAAGAGAAATTATTATGTATATGATCAGGAATTTTATGCAATAGTTCAAGCATTAAAGAAATGGAGACATTATTTGTTGCCAAAGGAATTTTTTCTATATACTGATCATCAGGCCTTGCAGTACCTAAATAGTCAAGGAAAATTAAATCAAAGGCATATGAAATAGGTAGAGTGTTTGCAGAGTTATACTTTTGTTTTGAAACATAGGAGTGGGAAGTCAAATAGGGTTGCAGATGCCTTAAGTAGGAGGCATACATTGATGACAAAGATGCAGATTGAAGTGGTTGGGTTCAATGAACTCAAGACACGCGATGCACATCCCGATTTGTAGAGGCTTGGAAAGCTTGTAAGATACCTGTTACAGTGCACATGACAAGGTGGCTGGATTTCATAATCCAGGATGGCATGTTATTTAAGGGAAGTCAATTGTGTATTCCGAGAAGTTCCATGAGGGAGAACCTGATAAAGGAGAAGAATAGTGGAGGATTGGCAAGAAATTTTGGTCAGGATAAGACCATTTCCATTATCGCGAGCATTATTATTGGCCTCAGCTTGTCATAGGGATGTGAAGAAGTTTGTACAAGGCTATAGATTATGCGTCATTGGCTAAAGGATTGAGCCGATCATTGCTTATATCAGCCCACCTGCACTGCAGAGGCCATGGGAGGATATAAGTATGGACTTTGTTCTTGGTTTACCAAGGACACAACAGGGAATGATTCGCCTTTTGTGGTGGTTGATAGGTTTTCAAGATGGCACATTTCATTCCATGTCGAAGACCCATGATGCCCACATTGCTGACTTGTTCTTCAAAGAGGTGGTGAGGCTACATGGTCTACCAAAGAGTATTGTTTCAGATCGTGATACTAAATTTGTGGGGTACTTTTGGAGGACCTTGTGGAAGAAGCTGAAGACAGAGCTGAAGTTCAGTTCTGCACACCATCCACAAACAGATGGGCAGACAGAGGTTGTTAACAGGAGTCTGGGTAACCTACTGAGATGTTTGGTAGGAGATAAACCCAAGGGATGGGACTCGATCTTACCCCAGGTAGAATTTTCTTACAACAATTCTATCAACAGAAGCACTGGTAGATCACCATTCCAGATTGTGTATGGAGGTAGTCCCAGAACAGCTCCAGAATTGAGGAAGATGGACCAAGAGGAGAAAATAAGTGTTGAAGCCGAAGATTTTGCAGAACACATCAGGGATATACATGAGAAGGTAAGAGAACATATTAACAAGATGAATATGCAGTATAAGGCTAAGGCAGATCAGAAGTGGAGGTATAAGGAGTTTCAGATTGGTGATGAAGTGATGGTCCACTTGAGGAAAGAAAGTTTTCTAGTGGGAACATATAACAAATTGAAGATGAAGAAGTTCGGTCCCTATAAAATTTTGAAGAAGCATGATTCAGGGAATGCATATGAGGTAGAGTTGTTGGATGGATTCAACATTTCCCCTGTGTTCAACATTTCAGATTTGACAGAGTATCATGAAGGTGGCGCAGAGGAAGTACCAATGATGGAATAGTGTTGGATTCCAGCATCTACTTTAGAAAAGGATGAGATTGAGGAAATCTTGGATAGTTGTGTGGGAAGAAGTACCAGAAATAGGCAGTATGAAGAATATCTAGTGAAATGGAGAGGAAGGCCTGTGGAAGATTCATCCTGGCTATCTAAGGCAGCGGTTGACCAGTTGGGTTTTCCTCAACCATTTGAGACGTGATAGGGTCACTTCTCAAAATTACCCTGGGTGTCTGATGCAGGAGCATCCAGTGGTGTAAGGGCAATCTTGCATCACCCAAAAATAGTTAAATTTCAAGTTTATCATTTTTTAGATGTTTTTACATTTTTGGATACCCATTTCGTCATAATGAAATTCCCAATTTATGGTTTTCTATTCCTGGGTTGAAAGATATTACAGTTTTAGTTTCCCAGATTTGCACCTAAAAACCTTCTGAGTGGGATTTGAGGCACTTAGAGCTTCCAGATCGGCCCCAAAACTTTCCAAAATTGGTGTACCTAATTTCAAGGTCGTTCTTGACTTCGAGACCTTTCCAACAGTTCAAACAGTTCGTGAATCGGAGCCCCGGATCAAAAGTTATGGCCCCGGGAAGTGGGCGCACTTTCTAGAAGATACAATTGCAAATATTCTTTTGAAATTTGAACTTCAAGTTGTAATTTTCGGTGCCAAACTGACTAAACCCAATTCTAATGTTGTTTTGGCTCCAAACTAAAGAGGAGCTCTATTTATGGGCGGGTTTCTAATATTTTTGGGTAACCTTTTGGGGACAAGCTCGCATGTTGCGAAAGGGTTATTCTGTAGCTTTCTATAGCTTGAATGTGTTGTAGAACTTGGGGATTTGAGATCCTTTGCATGTAAGAAGCTCCATTCTCTAAATAATAAAATTATTCTCTTGTTTGTGGGTTATGTTTTTTGTGTCTCGGGTTGCACCATCATCAAGAGCCATGGAAAAAATTAGTTGCCCTAATCTTTTAAAATATTTCTACAATATTATGTCAGTAACTTTCTGACTTTTCTATAGCAATCTAACTATAGATTTATGATATTATCCTCTAGCAGTCTTTCTATTAATTCAAGCCATCTTATCTCATTCATCTCAAGTTCTAAATTTTCCCTAACATTCTTTATCAATCTGCAATGATTATAAAAGGATTAAAATCCTAAATCTTATCCTCTTTCTTGTTCTTCCATCATCAAAACTTAATGCTTTTATGGACCATTTGTAGAATTTGATGCTTCTTATTCCTTTTAGACTATCTTCCATTAATAATATATGTCTCTTATGTGTTTGAAAAACATAAATATCATATTACTTTTGCCTTGTTTTGTCCAATTGAAAAACAACTTACAATTTGATATCACATCAATAATAAATAGAAACATAATCTAGAGCATCATCATCTTCTTTAACAGCCTCTGTAAGAGGTAACTTCAACAAAAATATTTGAAAAATATTTCCATTTAATCGCTGCTATAAAAGGATACTTCACGGCTAAGAAAAGAATCAATAAAATCTGATTTTATTCGACCCAACCCTAAGCAGCTCAAAAACAACGAAAGAAGATTTTTTTAAATAGAAAAAAAATCTGATTTGCATTCATCAAGGGAAACTGCATTGTTGAAAGAGGTGTTGACTAAAATTCTAAACCACTATACCTTATGCAAACAAAATTTAAGTTGGCTACATATTATCCTATAGTTGTCACACTCTTTGAACATTGACAGAAGTAAATCTAATCTTCTGTAGCTACACTCAACAAAACCCTAACAAATAAAAAATGATTTAGTCAGCCAAACTATAGATAATTACAAGATATTTATTCATCCAATCTCCTTTAGCCACATTAGCTTTCACTCATTGGTCCACGCTGCAAAGGTGGATTTTTTCATATTAAAATCATAACTAGCTTTCTAGAGTCATTTTGACTCTGTTAAATCCATCACTATGAAGCTTCTATCGCCAGGAAATCATCTTCCTATCACCTAAACTAAACTCAACTGTAACTGCAAATTGAGATGTTTTTGTAACTATACCTGTTCCTACAGCTGCATAAAAACATTGCATACCAAGAGTTGACATCAATGGCAATCTAATGCCAACCAATCAAAACTCAAATTCCAACAATCTTCATCTAATTCCAACAATCTCCATCTAATTCTAACATTAAGATGCTTATAATAACAAATCTATATTATCCTAAACAAATTAAATGTTAATGCAATGCATGTGAGATGGATGATGCTACATATTATGATGATATTCCATGATTATGCAGGATGATTATGTTGACATTTTATGAATGCAGGATGGATGCATTTCATGATATCATGTTAGTGTGAAAGAGGATACAAGAATGAGAGGGATCAACCCTTGATTCTGAGAAGATGCAAAAATTCCAACAAGTGTATATTTTTCAAGACTTTATTAGATGTGATGATGAATGATGATGACGTATTTCTTATCAAGGGATTGGGGATGTAAAGAGAATAACTTTCATTTATTTTGATCACACACAGATACGATGCATCATAGTATAGAAAATGAAGATGGAGTTGTACCTAGTGTGATGGACTTTGACTCAACAATCAAATAGGATTATCCTTGTTCATACCTAGCATACAAAACCTTATTAGGATGTACTTTAGATATTTCAAACATCTTAGACCAAAACATAGAAAAGAAAAACCTTCCTATGCAATAGTCAAAAATACATCTAAAACACCATCCCTACAAACCAAACAAAGTTAGCATGACCAAGGTTATATTACAAGAATATCCAACAAGCACATAATAAAAAAGATAATGATCAATGCCCCATTCCTTTCTCTGTAGTTTTTTTTATTAGACATCATTGAGAGGTCATTGGAATAAGTGCAATAAGATAAATCAAAAGAAAAGATCAAGCAAACAAACAAGCCAATGTTCTTCATACCTCTAGCCAAATGGATGTGTTTTGTTTAGGATAAGTATCCAAAGTGATTGCCAAAGATAATGCCCACTGTAGGAAGGATGCATCCTAGGAAATGTTAGTAGATGGTGGAAAGTTGATACGTTGTTTGAAAGGCCATTGATATAAGCTCGATTGAGATGTTTGTTAAAAAGATCAAGAGTTTGATTTTATGTTTTAAAATTTTGTTGTTTTGATTTTGATTTTGCTGATTGTTGTGGTGGTTTCTATTTGTATTGTCAAAGGATGAATGCAAAAATTGATTTATTATGGATTATTGATTATCATGGGTGAAGCAAAATGAGACTGATGGATTCTTTTAAAATATTTGGATGTTTTTGAAATGTTATGAGGTTGGTTTTTTCTATTTTTGAGTTATTTAAATGTTATTGTGTTTTCTGAGATTTATGAATGTTTTTTGTTTTTTGAGATTTATTAATTTTTTTGTATTTTTGTGTCTCAGGGCTCATCAAATATTAGCCTTTCCTATGTTTAAGCTCAAAGATGACGTAGTTTAGATACCATGTTTTGACTTTTTCTAACTTTTTGACCTTTTTATTTTTTTTGATATGTTTTGGATGTTTTTGGATTTTTTGATGTTTTGATGATTTGGATATGGATATGATGATGATACCAATGATCTATTTTGGGATTTTGTTGAAATCCAAGCTAGGGTTGATTGATTGGATTGATGGATTGATGATGATATCATTGTTGAGGATACACAACAATGCAAGTATAGTGTTAAGAAACAAAAGGACTGGGAAGGATATCTCAAGATGATGATGGATTGATTGGATTTGATTGATCAAGCTGGTGAAGCTCGACTTGGAACAATTTTTTTTTTGAATGATTTGATGTGATATTGAAGCACACGTTAGATGAAACTGATATTGATTTTTTTGGATTTATTTTCAATGAAAGATACAACTTGATAAGGAACATCTTCTCATCAAAATGTGCCATGGTCTAGTGATTTGGAATTTTTTTCTTACAATTTTTTTAACCAATTTAATTTCATGTTTTCCAATGTTCGGATCACCACATAAGTTGGAAGATATAGATCAAGATTTATTCTTGAATCAAGATGTAAATATTTTCCCCCTCTAGTAATGTATGGAATGTTGTTGGTGGATGCTTAGATAGGCGTATGGATGGATGGATATGGATTATCTTGCGATAAGATAAGGTGTTCAAATAAAGAAAGCTCATTTGGATAATGCTTCATGGATCTGCTAACATTGGATAGGATATGATCAATGAAAATTTCCCATGTCAATATGTTTACCATAAAAAAATGTAAAGTGTACAATAAATTTTTATCAAGATCAAGATAATTTGGAAGATGGATGTAGATGGATGAAAATGGATTGGATAAATGGTTCATGGATGAATGAATTTATTATGGATAAGATGGATGGAATGTTGGATTTATTATGGATGAGATAAGATGCTTTCACTTGAACTAGCCCACATAGATGCTTTATTCTACACATGACACCCATTTTCCAGGTTTTCATCATGGTACCTTTCCAAAGTGCCACCATAGTGGTTTTCACTAGAGGAAAATTTTTTTATTTACTATTTTCATGATTTATTTATTTATTTATTTATTTTGGATTTTTTGTGAAAGATTTTAAGTTCATGCCAATCCACATGGTGGTTTCAATGTAGATGTTTTTATCATAGTGTGTCATTTATGTCCTACTTGAAGAAGCTAATTTTCCAAGATACATTCACTTGAATACAACTTTTGAGATTCTTGATCTACTTTGTTGATATCGGAGTTAACTTTGTCTTTATGAACACATCATAATAGAGTGCCTTCTGAATCCTTATGATGAAGGGTTGCTTCTAGTACATGGTCAATGTGATAATTGGATATAATGCATGGAGGAGTGAATGGTGGAGTGTGTTTAGGAATAGAAGATGGATTGGTTGGAAATTTGGAACCTTTAACTCTCCAAACTTGGGAAGATGAGCAATGATGGGTGGATACAAAAGTGTGCATGTAATTAGGACCAACTACTTGATATACTTTGTGCGTTGCTTGATAAGCCCGCTTTTTCCTTTGTGGAAATATTTGATGAATAATTTTCTATTTTTTATTATGCCCCATACTTTCTTTGACTGATGGAGTTTGATAGGGATAATCTTTCTTTGTATTGCTTGGTATCCATGTGTATTTGATTTGTCCATTATGCTTCCCAACTTATTTTTCTCTGATAATTTTCTTTGTGCTTTAATTCAAATATTTCTTTTGATGTTGGTCCCAATTTGTGGATGGGGTGATGGGTGGATGAAGATTCATGGTGTGGCTAGTTGTAATATTAGCATTGGTTTCATCATAAGGATTCTTTGTGCTCCCTATGTTGATGTTTGCTTGAGACATAATTGCCCCCAATATTGTGAAAGTAGTACCTTCATGCTTTGATTCTACCTATTTCAAGAGTTCCTATTTACCAAGCATTCTTGATAAATGACCACTGCATATGATGTTATTTCAATTTGCTACTCTACTGACTCTGGAATATCCTATTTGGTCTAACCTATCTCCTTGAGTGGATAATGTTGGATATCTTCATATATGATATCCTCAATATTAATTTGGGGTATATCTAATCCTAATGTTGAAAAATGAGTGTGACTATAGGAATCAATAACCTGGTCTTTTTGTGTAATAATGTAAGGAGTAAAGGAATCATATTCTAAATGAAGATCATCTATGTGTCCATCCAAAGAAAGTATCACATGGGTAGATGGAGGAGTATCTGCTATATGGATGCGATTATAATTTGTGACATCATGTATAGATTGGAGAGTTTCCATTAGATCATTGTAGTATCTTGGAGATACAAATTCTTGATCTTAAATGATTTTGGAATTACTTTTGACATGATTTGGATCAAGTTCTTGACATGGGTCCATTTCAAATGATGGATTTCTTACCAAGGGTTCTTGGATATTGTCATTAGGCATGAGAAGTGGCTCAATATCCTCTTGATATTTGAGTGAATTTGGATCAAGTGTTGAGTTGAGGATTTCTTCCATATCTGTAACCATGAGATCAAAGGATGCCAATATGTCTTGAAAAGCACCATTGCTAGACTTCGGTGAAAGATGTTGATCATGCTTTGGAATAAATTCTTGAGATATGTCCTCTAACTTATTAGGTGATTTAGAGACATTTTCAACATGATCATTGGTCGATGGATGGTGGATTATGTCAATAGGATCAAATAATTCTAGCACTCCTTGAAATAGATCATTGTTGGATATTATTGGTGAATTTTTATCATGATTGAAAAGTGACTCTTGATGCATGTTGATTTGATCATTGGATGGGGTAGAAACATCTTCAAGGTGCTCATTGATAGATAGATCTTGATCATTTTTTTCAATAGTTGTGGTGGAAAGATTGTCAATATTAGGCTCAAATGATATTAATATTTCTTGAAATGGATCATCGAGGGATGTTGTTGGTGGATTTTTATCATGATTGAAAAGTGACTCTTGATGTATGTTGATTTGATCATTGCATGGGGAAGAAACATCTTCAATTTGCTCATTGATGGATAGATTTTGATCATTATTTTCAATAATTGTGGTGGAGAGATTTCACTACTATCACTAGTGGTTGAATCCCGATCATTGTCCTCAATAGTTATTATTTCTTGATCAATAAATTCTTGGATGAGATTTTTGAATTGAATACAATTTGATGTTTTATGAATATTTTCTCTATTATACTCACAATAAGATCCACCCCTATTCTAAGGGAAGTTTAGGAAAAAGTGGAAAGCACTTACTTTTGGAAGAGTGATGAGTTTTTCATTAACTAGCTTTCTTAGCACTATTTTGATTATCACTCCCAAAGGAGTGTATTCACGTTTGTGATCTTGTGAGACTTTTGCTTGTTGAGGTGATTCTTGTTGTGATTGATCTTTGAGATGTGGTGATTGGTTTTGTCATTGATGTTGTTGATCTTGATATCCAACCTCTTGACAATGAAGATATTGTTCTTGATGTGGTTGTGGATACATCTCAATGCTTTGATGAAATGGTTTAACCAATGGAAGAGTGTATTGATTTTTGGGTGGAGATGTCTCTTGGTGATATGAATCAACAAAATTTCTAAGTATAGCAATTTTATTTCACAAAATTTGTTCTTGATTTTGATCTTGACACCCTTGATATAGTTGATTTGGTTGTTGAGAAATAATATTTGGAATGTATACTTGTGGTGTTTGTATGGGATCATGGAAATATTGATTTTGAACAATGTTATGATTTGGGATGATGTTTAGATTTTGCATTATAGGTTGACATTGAACATTATTTTGGTTTGGAAATATATTGCCTTGATTTAGGTAACTTTGATTTTGCATGGTGCTACCTTGAATTGGATCAATACATGGAATTGTTAACATCTTGTTTGGGCTTTGAACAAAATTTGTATGATTCACAAACATATCTATTCAAAAGTTTACCAAGTGTGGATTTGAAATATTCATGTTTGGTAAACTTGTACTTGGTATATTCACATTTGGCATGTATGGATTTGGTGGGATAAATTTTTGTTGTTGAAGACTTGTGTATTTATTGTTTGGTTGATAGATTTGTAGGTTTTGAATTTTATTTAAATCTACCATAGGGAAAGATGTTCCAAAATTTAGATTGGTCATACTCACATTTTTTGTACCACTAAGGTTTGTAGGAGATAATGATCCCATATATGGATTGTATAAATGTGAGTTTTGATAATCAATTGGAACCATAATAATTTGATAGTTTTGTTGATTTAGATTACTCATGATGTATGAATCAAGTTTATATTCCACTTTCTTCTTGTATTTTGACCTTGTTGACCTCTAAGTAATTTATGAGGGTGATCCCACAATACTGGTTTACACTTTCTTGGAGATCTCAATTTTTGCTGAAATCATATATTTTTAGAAAATATAATGATTTAAGCCTTGAAAAGTTTCGTTTAGAGGATTCCAATTGAAGAGTGTTTTATCAAACCCCCATTGGATAGAACCCCAATAGTTTTAAACCATACTTATAACGAAGTCTCCTTTACATCCATCAAAATACTGATAAAAAAACCACTTTTGATGTATCTTTTGGGGGATTAAATGAATTCATTTAAAATTGATTTTCTTGTGAGAATGTAGTCCTTATTATAAGCTTCCCAAAAATTATAATTTTAAATAAATTTAATTTCATTATTATATTTATTTTTTATTTCTTGCGAATGTAGGTTTTTCACTGAAAATCAAGCTCTTTATTCTGTACATGTGGAAAAATAGCAGATTATAAAAAAAATTAGGAAAATATCAGTGCACTAGATACTAAAGTCCTTGATCCAACCAAAAAAAAAAGAATTTTGATTCATGTAAAAAAAATTATGTTGCATACAGTTCAACTATGTCTGAATTGTAATTGGTTTGACTTCAAAACTTGATTAAGGAAAAAATATTCAATGAAACACTATAAAAAAAATGAAAGAACTAGATATCATAGTCACAAATCTAAATTCAAAAAAATTATAATTTTATCCTTCATGGAAGAAAATTTATGTTGTATACGCTGAGCATCACTCCTTAAAAATGGTCTTTACTTTAAAAAAAACTAGTTTTCAAAGGAGATGGAAAATGAAGTGTAATTTGATTCCAAATTTTTTGAAAAAAATATATTTAGAATCTACAAAAAAAATATCAAAAATCACCATTTTGCATCATCATCAAATTCCTCACGGTTTAGCTGCTATAGGTGCTTTAAAGTGAAGATTTAGTTAGAAAAAATTAGTTCAGTGTCCATTTTGGCCAAAAATTGTAAACCAATATTGTGGGATCACCTAGGACCAATGATGAGATGAAAGATGAAAGGGTGAATGATATGGGTGTTGAACCTTT
>VDFB02063999.1:0-13869 GCA_007258455.2 Sequoia sempervirens
AGGGTAGAGGGGAGGGAGATAAGAGTGGGAGAGAGAGAGAGAGAGAGAGAAACCTGAGAGAGGGAGAGGGGGTAGGAGGGTGAGACTTGAGAGAGAGAGAGGGAAAGAGGGAGGGAGTGGGAGAGAGAGATGGGGTAGAGGGTTTAAAGTTGATTTGGGTTTGGGTTAAAGGTAGAGGGAGAGAGATAGAGAGTTGAGGTGAGAGAGACCTGAGAGAGAGAGTCTTGAGAGAGAGGGAGGGGGAGTGGGAGAGATAGAGGGGTGAGGTTAAGTGTAGAGGGTGGGGTTAAAGGTTTGAGTTTAAGGTTAAGGATTTAGGTTTAGGGTTAAGGTGGGGAGAGAGATAGAGAGTGAGTGAGAGAGACTTAAGAGAGAGGAGAGGTGGATGGAGTCTTGAGAGATGGGGTAGATGATTTAAGGTTTAGGGTTAAGGGGTAGAGTGGAGGAACTTAGGAGTGAGAAGAGAGATAGAGAGAGAGAATTGGGAGGAAGGAGAGAGGGAGGAAGGGGAGAGAGACATGGGAGAATGGAGGTGGTGCTAGGAAGGAGACTTTAGAGAGAGAGAGGGAAGAGGTGGGAGATAGATAGAGGAGGAAAAGGGTTAAGGGCTAGATGGTGGGGTTTAAGTGTTTAGGGTTTAAAGTTTAAGGGTTTAGGGTTTAGAGTTTAGGGTAGAGGAGACACATAGAGGGGTGGTGAGAGATGAGAGACCTAAAAAGAAGGAGAGGAGGAGGGCTAGGAGGAGATACTTGAGGAGAGAGAGAGAGAGTGAGGTGGGGTTTAAGGTTAAAGAGGTTTTAGGGTTTGAGTTATGGATAGAGGGGAGAGAGATAGAGGGATTCAGTGAGAGAGGGACGGAGTGGGAGAGAGATAGAGGGTAGAGGGTAGAAGGTAGAGGGTTAAGGGTAGAGGGGAAAAAGATAGGAGTGAGTGAGAGAGAGAGAGAGACTTGAGAAAAGGAGAGGCAATAGTAGGGTGAGACTTGATAGAGAGGGAGGGAGGGAGGGAGTGGGAGAGATATAGAGGGTAGAGGGTTTAAGGGTTTAGAGTTTAAGGGTTAAGGGTTTAAGGTTTAGTATTAAGGGTAGAGGGGAGAGAGAGAGTGTGTGTGTGAGAGAGTGATACCTGAGAGAGGGAGAGGAGGTAGGAGGGAGAGTCTTGAGAGAGAGAGAGGTGGGGTGAGGTTTAAGGGTTGAGTTGGGGTTATGGAGCAGGGGAGGAGAGAGAGATGGGGATTGTTGGGTGAGAGAGGAGGAGTGGGAATAGATGGAGGTTAAGAGTTGGGTAGATGTTAAAAGGGTGGGGAGGCGAGATGAGAGAGAGAGAGAGACACAGAGAGAGGGAGAGGGGGTAGGAAGGTGAGACTTGAGAGAAGGAGGGAGGGAGGGAGGGACTGGGATATAGATAGAGGGTAGAGGGTTTAAGGGTTAAGGGTGTATGGTTTAGGGTTAAGGGTAGAGGAGAGAGAGATAGAGGGAGTGAGTGAGAAAGAGGGGGTAGGAGGGAGAGTCTTGAGAGCAAGAGGGAGGGAGTGGAAGAGAGATAGAGGATAGAGGGTTTAAGGGATTAAGGATTTAAGGGTTAAGGACAGAGGGCTAAGGGTAGAGTGGAGAGGCATAGGAGTGAGTGAGAGAGAGAGAGAGACTTGAGAGAGGTAGAGGGGGTAGGAGGGAGAGACCCTAGAGAGAGAGAGAGAGAGAGAATTAGGAGGGGAAAGGGAGAGGGGAAGAGGGGAAGAAGGGGAGAGAGAGGGAGAGAGAATTAGAAGGGGAAAGGGAGAGGGTAAGAATGAGAGAGAGAGAGAGGGAAAGGGAGAGGGAGAGAGGGAAAGGGGAGGGAGTTCCTTGGGTACCCATTGTTTATGTAGATGTTTGTACCTCGAGGGAACCTCAATGTCACCTATGCTCTCATCATCATAAGAACATGACCCCCCTTCAGCAAGAAAAAATTCCATGCGTTTACGGAATTTTCTTCTAATCTTTTGACCTCTAGTTGATCTCCCTCTTTTAGACATACTACATGTCTCGCTTTCCTCTTCTCTTCCTGAATTTCCCTCGCTTGAGGAAGACAGATCTGAAAAATACCTATTTGGTGGTACCTGCACTCATAAGGATGTTGGATGAAGTTCTTTCATGGTGATGTGATCCCAAGGTGACATTATGATTAATCTATCATTTCATTGCTAGAATTTCACAGGTTATAAGGTAATCAAGTCTTGATAGATTGCAAGTTATTGTTACTACCGTCCAAATGTTTCCATCAAAAATCAAATCTACTTAACGTTTTAACTCCCAAACTTTGTAACTGTTATCTCTAAAAATTGCACCCTATGCAAAGTTACAAGAACTGAGCTTTCTTAGAGAAACATGGGATCATTTCAAGGTTGTGGGTCACCTAAAGTTTAAATGAACCTCCGGATAAGGCTGGCTCCTAACTGGTAATATCACTTAATTACTAATATTTGTGAGGTAAAAGGAGGAAGGAACATAAAAACTGAAAATTACTCCTATGGCGATACACCAAATTTGTTCAATCATGAATAGCTGATTAACACAGTTCTCAATCAACTAGTAAAAGCTGATATGCAAAACTCAATACTCATATGATATTGCATAAATGTTATATAAGAAAGCTATGATACATGCAGTCCTAGAAGGATGATAAATTCTCCTCACAACTAAAATTGTTTGCATCACTAACATAACCTATAACCTATAATATACACATCTCCTCTGCTTAAAAGTGCTATTAATGAGGCAACTTACAAGGAATAAAAGAAACTCACATGTAAATTTATCAATCATTCAACACACTCAATGAAAAAAAATAACTGAGAAGGAAGAAGTTGCTTTCTTTATTGATTTTCAAAGGTGAAACTGTACATACAATTCCTGTAAATGAGTTACAAAAATCAGTATTCTCCTCTAAGGACTATCAAAAGTCACAAAGCAGAAAATATGCAAGTAAGAACTAACTACAAAAAAGGAAAAAATTCCATATATACAAAGAGTGTCGGCCTCTTAAGGCTTTACAAAAATATCCACGTTCAAAAAGATCTACCCTTAGATCTTTAAATGAAATTAATTTTGCATCCGATTGCATCCTCGTGTCCATCTTGGTGACAGATCGACCTCAGGGGAAGCCTTAAGATCTTTTACAACATTAACTTTTGGTCCTCGTGTCACTCTTCGAATCTCCTCGCTGAGCTGCTTTGAATGCTTATGAGTGTTACCATAAATGTCGATCGACCCTCGCTAGTTGAAATCCCAGTTGTCCCTGCGGTCTCCGCCCTTCTGTTGCTGACGACACCTCCTGAATATCGAACTGATTCATCGCTTTATTCTCAGAGCAAATCCATGTTGCTTATGTTTCGCTAATCTTCTTCACAGGAGTAGTCACAACAGTCAAATTTTCAATGGTTCATCTTTGGCTCCCTCTGATTGGTCGAACAGATGCTCCGTAGATTTCCAGACGGTCAAAGGTTGCCTCACCAAAATCGCATGTTGGTGAGACACCTACCATGTCTCTTTGATGCGATTATGCTCTCATAGCAGCTATCGGTAGGACACGTGACAGTCGGCAAGAGCTCATAGCGAGCTCAGAAGTCATATCGATATCACCATTTCATTGCCTAGTCATCTACATTCGGCAAGAGCTCCTTTAGTTGACAAGAGGTCATACCGATCTTCATGAGTTATACCGCTCCACAAGATGTCACCAAGACCATCACTTTCGGGAAAAAATCATAGTGAACAAAAATCACTTTCCCGGAGCTCAAGCATCTTTCCTTCGGCAAGACACTGGCAAGTCGGGAAGACCTCTTCCCAAAGTCATCTTGTTTCGGCGAGAGCCTAAGTTCCTGTTCACAATGGTCGGCGAGACTATCGGGTCGGGGAAACTTCTCCCTGACTTCAAAATATTATACCAAACTATACCCCCTGTGTCGGCAGGACCCTCCTCATTCGGCCAGACCTCATGGCGAATGTAAAACTTTGACTCCAATGACGGCCTGGTGAACAACTATCATGGAGACTTTCCTCTATTAGCAAGACATCATGGCGATTATGCCTCCATTCAGTGAACTCATCTCGTTGTCGGGGAGACGTCACTGTGAGCTCCTTCTTTCTCCCCGAGTTCACTTTACTTCGGAAAGACCCTATTGGGTCAGCAAGACTTCCCAGCGAGATGACAAACTTTTGGTGAGCTGAGACCATTTCGGGGAGACTCCCATGTGTCGGTGAGACATTAGGCCGAAGGTAAACTCTCTTGACAAGACTTCCTCCATTCGTCGAGACATCACACCAAATGTGAAACCTTCTCCTTGATGGCAACCTTCTGAACAACCTTCGGCAAGACTTTCATTAGTCAGCCAGACATTATGGCGAATGCAAATCTTTCTCCCCGCCGACGGCTGCTTTACTTCGACGAGACATTCATTTGATCTGAGAGATACATAAAGAGTCATAGTGGCCCGAATGTCCTAACGACCGGTGCATTTGAACAAATAGAGGGCACTGCTAGTCAGCAAGACAACAAGAGGGTCTTGCCGACTTTCTGCTCTGATGAGTTTTATGCCAAAACAGACTGAGGCGAGGCTTTCCAATAGACCTCCCTGTGAGGCAGCACCAGATAAGGAGCCTCCCAATGAAATCCAAGCACCTACACACTGGGATCAACCCTTATGGGAGCCACATTTGATCCGCGTGCAAATTTGAAATATAATTTCCCTGATTGAGCCCATAGGAGAAAATAGGGTAACATTTCTGGTGACCTCAGCTGGATGTTTTCCTGCTAAACATAGAAACCAGTAGCCAAAACTTGTCCATCGGGAATGGAGTCGTTAGGGAAACTCAAAAAAATTCAAAAATAGTTCGCACATGGCTGCAACTCGCTTGAGACTCATAGAACACAACAGGTTGCGAAAAATGATAAAATAGGAAAAACTAAAATAACACTATTTACTATGTTGGGACAACACTTAGGGAATGTAAACGACAATGAAACTAAAGTGCAGAAGCACTTATTAAAAACATAAAACCTAACCTAATATATACAATGGAGAAACTTATCAAACCTCAAAACAAGGCTTGAGGTGTATCCCATTGACTGGGATAGGAAGCACTTCACCCTCAGTTGTGGCCAGTTGGTAAGCATTGTGTTCTTTGCAATCTTTGATAATGAATGGACATGTCTAGATGTTGTCAAACTTGGTGTGATGGCTTGGCCTACTTTTTAAAACATCCCATTTCAGCACAAGATCTCCCACCATGAAATCTCTTGATCTAGTTTTCTTATCAAATTTTATCTTAGTCAAGATTTGCTGATGTTCCATGTTCTTCATAGCCTTGTTTCTAGCTTCTTCCAACTCCATCAACTAAGTATATCTTAAGGCAAGTGGGTCAGTTTGTTCAAACAGGACTAGCTGACTGGAAATGTCCAAGGCGGGCAACTCAGTAGAGACAGGTAATTTTTCTTCTTTATCGTACACCAACATGTAAGGCGAATTCCCAATCACCTTCTTAGGGGTAATTTTGTCTTCCCAAAGGGCAATCTTTAGCCTAGCATGCCAATCACTCTGATTGCTTTGAAGCGTCCTTTTGATAATGTTAATCAGATTTTTATTAGTGGACTCCACAAGTCGGTTGCCCTGAGGATAATAGTTGGAGCTTGTGTTCAAGTAAATGCCATTCTTCAATTCCCAATCAGCAACCTTCAAACCAACAAATGCTAGGGCATTGTCAGAAATTATAGAATTTGGGACTCCAAATCTGCAAACCAAGTCTTCATAAAAATTCAACACTGTTGTTTCATTAGCTTCCTTCAGAGGCAAAGCTTGTGTCCATCGTGTAAGGTAATCCATTGCTGTGATAATCCATCGATGACCTGCACTTGAGGGTGGGTTAATTTCCCCTATGAAGTCAATTCCCCACTTCATAAATGGCTGCTCTATCTGAATTGGTTGCAATGGCAAAGCAGCAAGCTTTTCTTTGCCTGAAAACAAGGCACATTTGGAACATATCCTGACATATGTATGTGCATCTTTGAACAAGTCAGGCCAATAATAGCCTACTCTTAAAATCTTATAGGTTGTTGTCCTTGCAGCATAGTGACCTCCAGAAGGTCCATCATGGAACTCATGTAATATCTAATCCACTCGATCATTATCAACACACCTGAGCAGTACTCCACTGTGATCTTTCCTATACAACACATCATCAATCAAGACGAAAGGAATAGACTGAAGTCGGTAGTACCTCCTCTTTTTCCTGTTCAGATTAGGTGGACATGCCTTGGTTCTCAAGGAAAATGACATTTCCTGCAACCAGCTGGTAGCTTCATTATCTGTTGTCCCAACATTGACCAAAACTGGGTCTCGTTCATTCTCTACTACTGAAGTGTCTCCGTTAGCTAGCTGCTGGCATAAACCTTTTCCCCTCACCAATTTGGTGACCTGAATATCCACATCGTACTCCATAACTCTTGTGATCCATCTAGCCTATTTTTTATTTAGATCTTTGCTAAGTAAAAATTCTTTCACACTGGAATGTGCCACTTGAAGATGAATTTTTTTATGAGACAATAGATGTTTGAATTTCTTCAAAATTTTCACAACAACCAACACATGTTTTTCTACAAAGGTATACTTCTGCTCATAGTCTTCCAGACCCTTGCTGAAAAAGAAAATGGGCTGCTCCAACCCTTCTACATTTTTCTATACCAAGATTGCAGAAATTACATCAAAACTACCAAAAGCATACAAGGTAAAATCCTTGCTGAAATCTGGGTTAACTAGTGTTGGGGCTGAAGCTAACGCCTCCTTGATTAGTTGAAAACTGTCCCTTGCTTCTTGAGTCCATCTGAACTCTGCATTCTTTTTTAACATAGTTGTAAGCGGTTTTAGCAAGGCTGCTATATCAGGGAGAAATCTCCTAACAAAATTGATATGACTAATGAAACTTTGAAGTCTTTTCTTATGTGGAGGTAAAGGAAGCTCTAGGATTGCTGCAACTTTTTTAGGATCCACAGTAATTCCTTCCATAGACACTACATACCCAAGAAGATTTCCTTCATGAACAAAGAAAACACATTTCTTGGGGTTCAATGATATACCAAACTCTCGGCAACATTCAAAAATCTGCCTCAAATGGTCGATGTGATCTGCTGTCTTCTTGGAATAGACAGTGATGTCATCAAGATATACTAAGACAAACTTATACATTAAATTGCTGAAGGCCATGTCCATAGCCTTTTGGAAGGTTGCTCCAATGTTAGACAAGCCAAATGGCATTTTTCTGTACGCCATTGTGCCCCACTTTGTGGTGAAGGAAGTTTTAAATTGATCTTCTTCCCTTACCAAAATCTGGTTATAACTAGAATATCCATCCAGTAAAGAAAAATGTTCAGAACCTGACACACATTGAAGAATTTGCTCCATAGACAGAAGAGGGTGCCTGTCCTTCAATGAAGCTTTGTTCAAATCTCTGAAGTCTACACATAATCTAAGCTCTTCGTCTTTCTTCCTGACAGGAACTAGATTTGCAACCCAGCTAGTATGCTTGATGGGAAAGATAATCCCACTTTCTATAAGTCTGAAGACCTCTTTCTGCATTAGTGGCTCCAGTTTGGGATTAAATAGCCTTTGTTTTTTCCTTATGGGTTTCGCTGTTGTCTCCAATTCTATTATATGTCGTGCAAGACGTGGATCAAATCCCTTCAAATCATTATATTCCCAAGAGAATATGTCAATGAATTCTTGGAATAATTGCATAAAAGACTGCTTTTCAACAGCAGTGTTTATTTTCCCTATCTTGAGACTTCTCTTGGGTGCAATTTCTAAGTCCTCATAATGATCTTGTTGAACCAGTAAATTGGCTTTGTTACTTTTAGCCTGATCATCAAAGTTAAAAATACTTTCTAAGGTAACCAAACCCTTAGGCAACTTATTGTTCTTTAATTGCAGTACCTGGTCTCCATACTGTTGTTTGATTTTATCCTGATTTGATGCTGCAAACACATCCTCTTCAAGTAGAAATTGCAGAATTTGCTCATCACTCTCAAAGACCTGCCAGTTAACATTGTTGTCAGACACTGAAGGCCTAATAATAACCTTGATGTGCTGCTAATTACATTCCTTTCTTACACTATTTGGAATGTCAAACTGGGCTCCCACAGCTGCTAATCTGTCAGCATGTTGATTCTGTTTCCTTGGAATTGAAATGATATTGAAAGCTTGAAAATCCTCAATGAGGTCCCAAACCCTGTGCTTATACAATTTAAGAACATCATTTTTAACAACATTCAGGCCTCTAACCTAATTTACTATCAATTCACTGTCTCCATGCACCTTCAAACACTTAATTCCACATTTCCTTGCCCATTCCAGCCCTTGAATGAGACCTTCATATTTTGTTGTGTTATTAGTGCATGAAAACGCAAACATAAAGGTTGCATAATATCTTTCATCTCTTGGGGAGACCAATAATATACCTCCACTAGTACCATGTCTACTCCTTGAGCCATCAAAATACATTTCCCAAACTTCATCTTGCTGATCACAATCATTCACTGGCCTCTTAACCAAGTTAGGCATCACTATATCAGCTTCTTGAAACATGTAGTTACCCATACCAGCATCCGACACCAAATCACTCTTAGCGCTAGAAGTTTGGCCTGCTGCCCACTCATCTAGAAGTATATCAGGAATATCATCGACAACAATGCGAGGATCAAAGACAGCAACATGCTCATCTTGTTCAAAAATTATGCAATTGGCATTTATTGCACTGGGTACATAAGGTTCTATATTGTCTTTTGCAAGTAGCTCAGACTTAATGGTTACTCTAGTTCCATATCTAGTATGAAATAACATGTGAGACCAGTTAGATGAAAGGTATCCCCCTATTTTAGCCGTAAACTCCCTTGACAAACATAACCCATAATATGGATGCACATCTGCCACATAAATGTCTTGGAAAATTGAAAAATTAGGGCAAGCATGCAGAATTAAGCTAGCATCTTTGATGAGCCCCACTGTATTAATAGATGAGCCATCCAATTGGACTACTCCCTTTTCTAAAGGTTCATACTTTAAACCTAATTGATCAGCTACTTGCTCGGGCATCACAGAACAGGTAGCACCACTATCTACCATACAATTGTGCACTAAATTTTTTCCAATAACCAATGAAACATAGAATGGAGGAGGTCTCACGTTCTTACCTTGAATCATAGATTCCCTTTTGCTACTGGGATTAACAGCTTTCTCTTGATCATCATTAGCCATCACGACTCTTTGAGAATCAACATCAACTTGTTTAGGATTTATATCTTCAAATAATGCCATTTTAAGTAGATCAGCATGTCTTGGAATGCTTAAGGAGTCCCACATGGTCATATTCACATTCATCTTCTTCATACTGTCCACAATGTTGTAAGGTACACCAAAAGGTACCTTCTGGTGTACTTTAGCAGCAACCGGTTCTTTATTCTTGTGAGGCTGCTCATTGATTGGTAAGACAGTAGTCCCTTTTGGTATATTTAGAATAGGTGTGGATGATGCTTCTACAGTTGCAGGCCCCTTGTTTTTATCAGCTGATTGCTCCACCTCTAGAGCTCTTTTCTTAGCTCGTGTATTGGCTACAATTTCTAAATCAACATTCACACCACAGAAGTCTTCACTTTGCCAATTTAAAAATGCAGTCTCATTAAAATGTATATCTGGTTGTTGTTCAGGTATATTAGCAGGTGTATCTGGCTGTGGACTGACAGCGTTTTGGACCATAAATGCCTGATTAACTACCCCATTTCAGCATGAGGCTGGGTTATGTGCTTGATTACATGAATGACACCATTCATTTTCTATCACAAAGTTATTCTGGGCTGGAACCATATCCTTCACTGGATTTGCAACGTTAAGAGGAGCTGGGTTATAAGATTGGAAGGGTCTCTGATTAACATTTTTCCTCTGTTAAGCACCTTGATAGGGTTGCCTATTTTGCTGATACTGATATCCTTGGTTTTGATAAGACTAATTTACATTCTGACCTTGTTGTTGGTTCTACTATTGGAAGTTTGGCCTTGCCCCTTGATACTGTTTCTTCTTGTTGATCAACTCATTTCCCATAGTTTGTAAAATGCTTTCTATGTTATGCTAACTAGACTTGATCTCTTGCAATTCACTTGATGGTCCTGCAGTTGACACTCCCTGGCTCACAACAATGGGTAATGCTATAAAAGTGGGTAAAGGGGCTAAAGATGGCATTTGCAATGGCATATTTGTTTGAATTTTAGGGAAATAGGGCATAGGTGGCCTGGGTGCTAACTTGCCTGCCTGAATGAGGTTATTTTTTGCCTTAATAGCTATGCTATAAGCCTGAGGTAAAGAAATACCCCTCATGGACTGTATCATGACTGAGATATCACTATTTAAACTTTTCAAATAATATAAGAATGCATAATCAGCAGAAGGCCTTACCGTAGCAGGTATTTTGTTCCAAGTTTTTTGAAATCGGATATTGAAGTCCGCCATTTGTTCTTGTGGGGCTCTTTTGATGGTTGTTAACTGCTCTACCAAAGATAGGTGATCAGATTTTTCCTCAAAAAACTGGTAAATTCATCACCAAGCTCATCCCATGTTCTTATAGAACCCACTGGCAAGCTTCTAAACCATTCCAATGCCTTCTTCTTGAAAGATGCAACCAACAATCTCACAGCTACATTTTCTTGTGTCACATGGTGCACATTGCACAATCCTGCCACATCCCTGATATGCTCAAAAGGTGTCACTTGTCCTTCTCCAGTAAACTCTGGTAACCCTTTTAACGCTGCTAATGGAATATCATCATGTTGCGCTAGATTAAGGGGACTACCTTGATTGAACGGTACGAAAGTAAAGGCCCTTGGTGCTGCCATTGAGCTGGAATGCATTAGTATGCTTGCTGAAGCAGAACTTGAAATTGGTTAAGTATTTGCTGTAAAAAAAATACTATTTGTTGCACAATTGAAAACCTCGAATGAGGAGGCAGAAGGTTTTGTTCTAAGAGTAGGAGATGTTGAACGCCTAGCTAGAGGGTCTCTTCTTCTTCTCCTTTCATATGAAAATAGTGTCTTGTCACTAACACCAGGTGGTGTTGACTGAACTCTAAGAGAAGGGACAGTCCTTCTGAGAGTTCTCCCTCTTCTTCTTGGAGGAGATAAATGTAGAAACTCTACAGCTTTTGAACTTCTAGTTTCTATTTTTCTCATATAAATAAACACATGGATCCTTTCCTCCACACAGAGTCGCCAAATATGCTTAAAAATGACCTCTAAAAGGCTATTAGCTCACTGTCAGCACATCAAAATAGCAAGGTCTGGGAATTTTACTTCTAACTCTGTCCCATTGGGCGTGCCAAAACTGTTATCTCTAAAAATTGCACCCTATGCAAAGTTACAAGAACTGAGCTTTCTTAGAGAAACATGGGATCATTTCAAGGTTGTGGGTCACCTAAAGTTGAAATGAACCTCCGGATGAGGCCGGCTCCTAATTGGTAATATCACTTAATTACTAATCTTTATGAGGCAAAAGGGGGAAGGAACATAAAAATTGAAAATTACTCCTATGGCGATACACCAAATTTGTTCAATCATGAACAGCTGATTAAAACACAGTTCTCAATCAACTAGTAAAAGTTGATATGCACAACTCAATACTCATATGATATTGCATAAATGTTATATAAGAAAGCTATGATACATGCAGTCCAAAAAGGATGATAAATTCTCCTCACAACTAAAACTGTTTGCATCACTAACATAACCTATAACCTGCAATATACACATCTCCTCTGCTTAAAAGTGCTATTAATGAGGCAACTTACAAGGAATAAAAAAAACTCACATGTAAATTTATCAATCATTCAACACACTCAATGAAAACAAATAACTGAGAAGGCAGAAGTTGCTTTCTTTATTGATTTTCAAAGGTGAAACTGTACATACAATGCCTGTAAATGAGTTACAAAAATTAGTATTCTCCTCTAAGGACTATCAGAAGTCACAAAGCAGAAAATATGCAAGTAAGAACTAACTACAAAAAAGGAAAAAATGTCATATATACAAAGAGTGTCGGCCCCCTAGGGCTTTACAAAATAATCCGCGTTCAAAAAGATCTGCCCTTAGATCTTTAAATGAAATTAATTCTGCATCCAGTTGCATCCTCGTGTCCATCTTGGTGACAGATCGACCTCAAGGGAAGCCTTAAGATATTTTATAGCATTAACTTTTGGTCCTCGTGTCCCTCTTCGAATCTCCTTGTCGAGCTACTTTGAATGCTTCTAAGTGTTACCATAAATGTCGATCAACCCTTGCCAGTTGACATCCCAACTCTCCATGCGGTCTCCACCCTTCTGTTGCTAACGACACCTCCTGAATATCAAACTGATTCATCACTTTATTCTTAGAGCAAATCCACGTTGCTTATGTTCCGCTCATCTTCTTCACAGGAGTAGTCACAACAGTCAAATTGTCAATGATTCGTCTTTGGCTCCCTCTGATTGGTCGAATAGATGCCCCATAGATTTCCAGACGGTCAAAGGTTGCCTCACGAGAATCGCATGTCGGTGAGACACCTATCGTGTCTCCCCGATGCGATTATGCTCTCGTAGTAGCTATCGGCAAGACACGCGACAGTCGGCAAGAGCTCATAGCGAGCTCAAAAGTCATATCGATATCGCCATTTCATTGCCTAGTCATCCACATTCAGCAAGAGCTCCTTTAGTCGACAAGAGGTCATACCGATCTTCGTGAGTTATACCACTGCACAAGATGTCGCCGAGACCATCGCTTTCGGGAAAACATCATAGCGAACACAAATCACTTTCCCTGAGCTCAAGCATCTTTCCTTCGGCAAGACACTGGCAAGTCAGGAAGACCTCTTGCCGAAGTCATCTTGTTTCGATGAGAGCCTAACTTCCTATTCACAATGGTAAGCGAGACTATCGGGTCGGGGAAACTTCTCCCCAACTTCAAAATATTAAACCAAACTGTACCCCCTGTGTCAGCAAGACCCTCCTCATTCAGCCAAACCTCATGGTGAATGTAAAACTTTGACTCCGATGATGGCCTGGTGAACAACTGTCGGGGAGACTTTCCTCTATCGGCAAGACATCATGGTGATTATGCCTCCATTCGGTGAACTCATCTCGTTGTCGGGGAGATGTCACAGGGAGCTCCTACTTTCTCCCCGAGTTCACTTTACTTCGGCAAGACCCTATCGGGTCGGCAAGACTTCTCAGTGAGATGACAAACTTTTGGTGAGCTGAGACCATTTCGAGGAGACTCCCATGTGTCGGCAAGACATTAAGCCGAAGGTAAACTCTCTCGACGAGACTTCCTTCATTCGCTGAGACATCACACCGAATGTGAAACCTTCTCCCCGATGGCGGCCTTCTGAACAACCTTCGGCAAGACTTTCATTAGTCAGCCAGACATTATGGCAAATGCAAATCTTTCTCCCCGTCGACGACCGCTTTACTTCGGTGAGACATTCATTTGATCGAAGAGATACATAAAGAGTCATTGCGGCCCGAATGTCCTGACGACTAATGCATTTGAACAAATAGAGGGCATTGCTAGTCAGCAAGACAACAAGAGGGTCTTGCCAACTTTCTGCTTTGATAAGTTTTATGCCAAAATAGACTGAGGCGAGGCTTTCCAATAGACCTCCCTGTGAGGCAACACCAGTTAAGGACCCTCCCAATGAAATCCCAAGGTGATGTGATCCCAAGGTGACATTATGATTAATCTATCATTTCATCGCTAGAATTTCACAGGTTATAAGGTAATCAAGTCTTGATAGATTGCAAGCTATTGTTACTACCGTCCAAATGT
>VDFB02064000.1:0-19564 GCA_007258455.2 Sequoia sempervirens
TTTCGGGTTTCGGAGGTCGTCACGGAATTTCCTCACTCCAGGATTTTCCCGGTTTGGGTTTATACCGCGGGTTGGGGTTATTTTCGGTGCATTTTGAGTTGTCCGCGAAAATCCGTTCCATCCGGATTTTTTCGGATTTCCCTGTCTGGTTGTGTGCTTTGCGATATTTTGATGATAGGATTGGTGGAACGATTGTCTAATGATTATTTCTTGTTGCTAATGAGTGAATTTAACAATTATCCTTTGATTTTCCATCTGCACTAATGATCTATATGATTAACGATGCTTTGGCAGCAGGAATCCGTCTGGGTCGGATTTCTTTGAAATTCTGCCCTGACGGTATTTTCCCGGATTGCGTGATTTTTCCGGACTGTCTGATTTCTCCGGATCTCGATGGATTAATAGTTAGCAATGGATTTTGATGGATTTACATGATTTGTGCTAACCCTTTGAACTGGAATATGAATAATAATTGGATTCTAATGACGATTTTTGGATGTGTAGGCTGAATCAAGCAAAGCTACTGCTGGGAAGTCCAAAGGTGGTGCAGGGGCATCTTCAATTTTTGAGACAGAACGGTTGAGACTAGATATGAAGAGTCAGCTCCCAGAAAGCAGGGTGTCCTCCGTGTGGGCCGAGGTATCTGACACGAATGTTGGTGCCTGGCGCTATGAGGAGTTCAAGCAGAGAGCGAGAAGGACCAGTCAGCTTTGAGACAAGGAATGATGAACTCCGGATTAGTGCATGTGGCAGGGTTCCCTCCGGTGGTTCAGTGCTATGAGTTGATTTTGGAATGTGCAAGACAATATGCATTTGATACCCAGATGGTGGTCAGCACTGAAGGACGAGTCTTGGCAAACTTCAGTCCGGCTTCCATTGCGCAGACCTTCAGCATGCCGGATCTTCCTTCGGTCTGTGCATTAAACATTGACACTTCCAGGACCTATTATGAGAATGAGCCAGTCAAAGCTCAGCAGATCATCAATTCATGGCTGGAGAAGCCAAAATCTCACCACTCCAAGTTGCCCAAACACCTGCACAGGGTGAAATTCAGGTCAGATGTGTATGATGCCATCACACTGTTGAGTAGGGTGGCTGGACTAAGAACTGCAGGGGTATTGGAGAATTGGATGGTCCATGTGATCACCAAAATGAGCCAGGGGACAAACTATCACTGGGCAGGACTCATTAGTGTAGAGATTGACAAACAACTGAGAAATGTCCTGGACGCAAAGAAGTTCAATATGTCTTCTTATATTATGTATGTGCTGGCCTTTTCCTACCCATACAAAGGCTTGACTCCGAGGGGAACCATTGGCCAGAGCATAATCTATGAGGTTTATCCGGAGCTGCATTTGGGACATAAGGATTACAGGAGGACAAATGATGCATTCACAATGCACATTACCCGGACACTTCAAAATGCAGAACATATCAGATTATTCGATGGAGCTAGAGGACTAATCAAGAACTACGGAGCATGGTTTATCCAGTTCCCTACATTCACCTACCTCCGGATTGATGGATGTCCAGTTGCCCCTTACAGGTTGCCTCGGTATCCCACTGACCGCATCGTGCTACTAGAAGTTGTAAGGCAGATTTGTGAGTTCGATGTAGTTGTGAAAAGAGAAAAGCATAAGACAGGATTCGGAGGAGACTTCCCTCTTGGGATTGGTGTGGGAGAAGTGTGCCCATCTATTCAATTAGCTCACATTGCATTTGAGGAGTTGGCCGCTTATGGATTCTCTTTCCATTCGAAGAGAATAAACTTTGACATAACTGGAGAGGCTCAAAAGAGGGCTACCCGGGAATACAGGCATAAAGAGGACTTAGAAGATTATTGGGTCAACATCAAGGATGACCTTGATGCAAGGAAGAAAAGGTATTCCAAGCTGCCTGTAGAGGCCATTAGACAATACAATGTTAAGCTGATTCTGGATCAGCTTGATGATGATGGAAAGTTGGTTCAGGACCATGTGTACGAGTCCATAAAGGACAGGTCAGTTGGGGATATTGATTGGAGTGAGCCTGAAGTGACAGAATTGGAGGACCTGATGGCTTCTGTGTTGAGATTCACCTTTTCTTGGGTTAAGCATAAAGTCTGGGAGTTAGAGAATGCCAAAGTAGCTTGCACCTTTGACTTGATGGGGAATCTCAACCCCATGTCAACTTCTGAAGAATTCGGGGAAGAGGACCCCAAAGGAAAATCAGCTAAAACCTCACCCTTCAAGGTTAAAATCAGAGGTCCTAAGGGGGCTGAGTCTGCAACGAAGAGGAAACCAATTGGCAAATGCAGGTGGAAGACCCTGACAATTAGCAAGTCCTCGGATGAGGAAGAAACGGAGAAGGCTGAAAAGGAGGATGCTCCTCCACCGCCCAAGAAGACAAGAACTACAAGGACAGCCAAGAAGAAAGATCAAGCCACTTCGGAGGATGAGCCTCCAATTGTAGATGTGGAGAGCTCCGGAGGGGAGAAAACCAAAGTATATACCAGGAAATCAAGAACTCCTCCCAAGGATGCTGCACAGCCGAGGGACTCTCCTCCAACACAACCAGTTGAAGAGCAGGATAAGACTGTTTCTCCTCCGCCAAGTCCACCAGAACCGGAGAATCCGGATGAGCAGGGAATTAGCGGGAGGCCGAGCAGTTCAAGGAGGGGACACTATATAGTGAAGTGGCCGAGCTTGAGGTGGAAATAAAGGAAAGGCACACTTCTCCGCTGGTACAATACAAAGATTCTCTGGAAAGTGGTAAAGGCTGTGGATCACCTGAGCCGGAGGAAAGCATATCTGCTAGGACTCCATCACCAGTGCTTCCAAAATTGGGACTTGAGGAGGTTGACCAAGCCGAGCAGACTCCGAAAAAAGAAGATGACAAAGTAATGACTGAGGAGGAGGTCAAGGTGACAGACGCGGAGGAAGTGAAAGTGACAGAGGATCTGAGAGAAACAAGAACAGAAGGAATCTGGACGGACCTTGTAGCTCCGGACTGGTTGGAGAAGGAGATTGCCAGGAAGAAACAGGTAATTGTTGAGGACACTCCGTTGGATTGGGATGAAATGATGTCCCAGATCGACAAAGGAAAGAAGAAGAAAGCTGCTAAGGTGATTTCCCGGGTGGAAAGGGATGAAGCACACAACAGGGTAGTTCACATCGCCACCCCTGCAACAGATAAAATGAGGGATGATATAACGGGCCAGGACTACAATGTCCAAACTATTAATCTCGGCCCGGCCTCCCTAGAGCAAGATATTGAGGAGTTTGAGGGGTCAAGTGCCATAATTGTTGACAGGCTGAAGAAGGAGACCCAATCCAACAGGAGCTGAAGAGAGAAAATGAAGGATTGAGGAAATGTTTAGAAGAGGTAATGAAGCCTCTACAGTCTCTCCATCCATCCTCTTCTACTACTCCAGGTTTTCTGCCTAGGGAGACAATCTCCGGAATTGAAAAAATGAAGGCCTCTGCCCAAGCTGCTAACGACTGGTTGATGGATGTCCAGACGAATGGCGATAATGCTATTAAGGCGATCTTGTCTGTGGGCAAGGATGCAGTCCGGGCAAAAGAACTGTTGGAGCACATCTTGTCTCAGGATAAGGGTGACATAGATTTCCTGTTGCAGAAGTCGAGGATTATCCTGGGGCATGGAAAGGAGCAGTTAGCTAAGGATGGAATCCTTCCCTCTTCCGGATTGGATGAACCATGGGAGTGGTTCGAGGCATTGCAGATCAGACAGAAGGCATTAAAGAAGATACAAAAATGAAGGAAGTCAATTGATGGTGACCTGACATCAGTTTATGACAGATGCATTGCCTTCTTTGAGGTGATGACAGGGAGGAAGAAGATAGCTCCCAAGTATTTGAGCCTTGAGCAATTGAAGGAGTGGTGGCATGAGGTTTATGCCCCGGATTCTGATGGAGCTGTCACCGCCCATTTACTTGATGATGCAGCCACATACTTGGCGGTGATGGATAGATACATGGCTAGCAAGGAAGACTGGAATAAAATTGTCAAACGGTCCAAGGAAGAGATAGATTCAATTAAATTTCAGCTCAAGGTTTTGCCATTGCCACCTATTGCTGAGCTGGATATAATATTCTCGAGTGTCCAAGGGACGTCAGTGCAGAAGAAAGACAAGGGGAGTAGCAGTTAATGCTTTTTTCGAGATTTGTGCTTCCCTATTATCATAGGGCATACGTGGTGGACTTCATAGGGAATGTACATGGCAGAACGGATGATGGCATTAAATGTATTATAGTTTTGTTTCCATGGGCGACTGTTTGGTGGTTTTATTATTTTGTAAAATGTTTGGCTGGGCTGACATGTTTTGGGGGAAATTTGATATAAATAGGCATTCTTGCCTCATTGTAAGGGTTAGACATTGGTTTGCTAAGCAGTAATAGAGATAAGCAAGAGCAATAGTTAGATTTTTAAGTCTTTTCTTGACAAATCGCCGAGCGGTTGGTGTTTGCAGCATTGGTGATCAATACAATTGAAGATTGTTGTGGTTTTCTAATCTATTCTGACTGGGTTCAGTGATGGGCACAGTTGGATAAATATCTTCTGTTCCATGCCACTTCTCAAGTGTGCTCCCAGTAACTATCTGATTGTAGTAGGCTGGTAAAGTCAACCTGGACTATATATTCAGTGTGCTTAAATTCGATTGTAGATGCAAGTCTATGATTTGAAAATCTGTATTCTTCAGAAGATAGCACCATTCTTGTAAGATTGTTTTGTGGGTCGAATAAGAATTGGTTATTTGAGATAGGTCCATTCCACATATATGTCATTTACATTGCTTGTCCTTGCAATAGTTTAGATCTTATCACTTCCTTGCATCCCTATCTTTTGTTGTTTCTTCATTATTCAGTTAGATTTAGGATTCAAGATCATCATATTGCTTGATCGATAAATTGAAAGGATAGAGTTTGCTTGTGGTAAGGTGGGTGTGATTACCAACATTTTCAGGAATTTTTATAAAATTTGTTTTATGCATTATTTATGACTTCAACACCCGAGGACCTTGGTGATTTTCAGTGATTTGACCTTGAAGAGGTTACCTTTCAAGAGAGATAGAGATATTATACTATGCGAGGTTGTTGCTGTGCAAGCTTACCATCAGCAGTTGAATTGCTAGAAGGAGGGGCAGATGAGCCGCGGCGGATGGTTTCTTGAGCCATCTCTCCCGATATAGAATGCGGATCCACCACTGGGGAAGATTTAGAGGCTTCGAACCCCGGCGGGTCCAAGGAGGACTAGAGAGAGGGGAGAATCATCATCACCCATCCCCTCACCAACATCGTCCATATCTTCACATCCTGAGGTTGAGGCTATACCTATTCCTGAGACCATTCCTGTTCAACAGCCCCAGCCTGTGATTAACCAACCTCAACCGCCACCTCCGCTCTTACCAATGGCTTTCCTTGCCAATAATCCATCACCTTTGTTCTTCCAAGCCTACAATGTTATGCCCAAGAACCCTGAACACTTCTGTTCAAAATTCCATGCTAATGACCCAAACAGGACTGCTGAAGAGCACCTGAGGATTTTTCAGACTTGCCTCAACGACAGGGGGATAGTTCATGAGGATGTTGCTTGTAGGTTGTTCCCTTATTCACTAGGAGAAGAAGCCTTTTACTGTTATAACCATCTCCCTGCTGGTTCAATCATTAATTGGAATGATCTTGAAAAGGCCTTTTTACAGAAATTTAGAATTCCCATTAGTGCCAATGAGCTATACCTGCAGTTCATCAAGGTTAAGAGAGAGGTTAACGAACCCATAGCCAGTTTCAATAATAGGTTTCACCATGCATTCACTAGATTACAAAACCCATATGTTTTGGACGATAGTACTGCCCTGGGAGTATATTATGAAGCTCTAGATAGCCTAACAGCAAGCTTTTTGAAATGGAGACCCAACCCTCCGGGTACCCTGACTGATGCTTATACAGAGGCTGCAAGCTCAGTACAGATCTGAGGCAACACTTGACTGGGCCATTTCCTTCTCTGGGACCAGCTGCACATCCTAACCAGATTCAGGCAGTAAATCAGGCCCTCACCAATCATACCCCAATTATGAACCCAGTTCCCCAATTACCTATAGTACCACACCCTGGTCATCCCATGAACCAGATCTCTCCTATGACAAACTTCCCTCAACAACAAGTTAATCAGCCCATGTATCAGCCACAGTAGAATAGCTTCCCTGCTTATCTGCAAAATTCTGAGGTGTTGCATCAGTCTTTGGGATCCGCCACAATGCCTATCCCCCCTCAGAGTAACCCGAACCAGATCCCTTACCAAGATCCTAATAGGGAGAGGATTGATGAAATGGCTGAACAAATAAAGAAGCTAAATCTAGAAGTGACTTATCTGCGAAATCAAAATAGTCAGTTGCAAGCTGCTCAGAAGGGAATGCAATCTAATCAGAACAGGGAGTTTTCACAAGGACAGAACTTTGACAGGGGACAGCGTAATGACAGAGGGTTCTACAATGACAGGGGATATAACCAGGATAGGGGTTACAACAATGACAGAGGTTTCAATAATGAAAGGAGGCAGAATTTTGATAGAGGCCAGGGAAGTGGATCAGGATTTGATAAGAGGCCACCACAAGGACAGAACATAACTTGGAATACAGGGCCCAATAATGGGGGAGTTCCTACCCCATTGGATCAGCCTGCTAATCAAATTGTTAATCAATCTGCAAACCAACCAGTCAGTCAAGATAAACCTCCTACCGGAGTATATCTGGCAGAAGCAGTCTTATCAGGGTGGTGCAGACTCCATAAGACAAGCCAGCATTCAGAATTGGAATGTCCAGAATTTCAAACTGCTACTTCTATCTTTCAGTATGAGGTAGAGAACAATGTGAATGCACAGGAGATTGTTCCCTCTAACTCCTATGATTCTCCTGTGTTGGTATTGAATCATGCTCATTTTCCAGCCAGCCAGGAAAATGTACTAGAAGAACCTGATTCCCAGGAAGATGAAACAGACCAGATTTGTAATGGAGATGAGGTTGCTCGGCTATTCAATGAAGAAATGAATGATAATGGCCCCCTTGATTAGGAGGAAGCTCATGTTGAAGAAGTACAGATGTTTCAGAGACAGGGATTGAGGGATATGCCCCATAGACGTCCACAGCCTGGAGGACAGTTCACCACCTCCATTCCTCCCAACAACTTCAGTACCCCTCCGGATCCTAATGCTAGCAACAATCCATCTTATCCACATGTTTCCAGGCAGTATCTTTCGAAGGACAGACAGTCTCAAACTGAACCACAAAAGGAAAAGATTGTTCAAGCTGGCAAGGATAAGGTGGAGGAATCATCTAAGGAAGTCTCCACCGATATGACTGAGGAGCAGATGGCTTCATATGTTGCAGAGGAATTCAAGAAATTAAAGGTAAACCTTTCTGCATTTGAGTTATTAAGATTTCCTGCCATTAGGAAGGTTGTCTTAGGTACTTATGATGCAAATTCAAAGTTATTGGATAAGCCTTCTAGTGAATATGTCGGCCAAACTTCCAGTTTTCAATCTGTGAACACACAAAATCAGACCCAAAATCGGACTAACCTGCCCCCTGGGGATAAGGGAAAAGAAAAGGATAGAACTCAAGTGGCCCAGGTAGATACCCAGCCCACTTTGTTTCAAGGTAAAATGGAAACCCCTCCATTTCTGATCTTAGTCTGAATTTTTGGTAAGAACCTTCACAATTGTCTGTTAGATTCTGGTGCTTCCACCAATGTGACGCCTCTCGGAGTTTGTAGAGCTCTGGGAATAACACCTGCTAATTTCCAGAAAAAGGTCACTCAGTTGGACAGAACCGAAGTGAGTGTGGTAGGAGAACTTAACATGATCCAGATGCAGATAGCCTCTGATCCAAGGATCCAACAGGTCATCAACATTCAGGTGGCTGACATTCCTGATGCGTACGGTTTAATTTTAGGAAGGGATTTTACGAAGGCTCTGAATGGGTATGTGTCCACTAATCACTCTCACATGTGGCTTCCATGGAAGGGGGTACCTAATTAGATCATAATCGAGAGGGAGCCTAGAATGAAGTATATGATAACGGAATATCAAAAGACTTCAACAGAAATTCTGGTATCAGAGGTCAGAATGGGAAACTACTTGCTTTCGGTTCAATATGAAGAATCAGATGCAGAAGATGTGCTGATGTTGCATACGATGCCAGCTGATGTTGGGACAAGGTCCAGCCATGTTGAGGTTCTGACAGAATTAGTCGAAAAAGAGGAAGAACCTGAAGACAAACAGATCAGCTTATTGGATGATTTCCAGGAATTCATTAGGCAATGTATGGAGAACTAGATTCACCTGGGAAAGAGGATAAGCTTTAAGGAGTTACTCTTACCAAATTGGTGTAGAGTCCACAATACTTCTCATTCAGAATTGGAATGTTGTCTGTGTCAGGCAGCAGTAAAACAAGTACAAAAATACATGAATCCAGCTCAGGTGGTTAAGGCAGATGAGCAGAATGTCCAAGAAGAGTGCGAAAGCCAGAAATCTGCGATGACTGAGACAGCCTCTAACACTGAAAAAACAAAAGATAGAATGAAGAAAAATACCACTGTAGAATGCTGGACTCTCAAATTCGATGGATCCAAATCCAGGCATGGAGCTGGGGTAGGGTTTGAGCTGATCAATCTGAAAGGTAAAAATTTCTTTGCAGCTCATAGGCTCCAATTCCATTGCACCAATAATGTGGCTGAATATGAAGCGTTAATTCACGGACTCCTTATGTCACTCAAGAAAAAGGTCAAGGTTCTGCAAGTTTTTGGAGATTCAGAATTAGTAGTCAAACAAGTAAGAAAGCAGTACGCGTGTCACGATAGGAGAATGACCAACTACAAGCATAGAGTGTGGGACCTCATTGAGGGGTTTGACGCTTTTAATATCCAACTGATCCCAAGGAAGAAGAATCAAACTGCCGATTCCCTGGCACAAGCAACCAGCACTCTGCAGCCCCTGTCTCTGTCAGGATTGAAAAAGTTCACTGTAGAATTAACTCCTGTACCATCAGTCCCTGACAATGTGACTAATTTCTAGGTGTTTGAGGATGATAAACATATCCTGGACTTTATCACAAACACAGATGTCTTTGCTTCATAGATCATTGATGAAACAGAGCCTCAAGAAGCAGAATTGGATCTAGAGGGTGTGTTGAATTTGAAGTCCAATACTATTCCAAGGGGAATGGTACAATTAGAGAGAATTTTCGATATGGACAAAATCAGAGATAAAGAACAAGAGACAAAGAAAGAATCTATTAGTGGACAGTGTGACACTCACAATGTGGGTACTGAAGGTAATGTAAAGAATATTTTCATTGGTAAGGTCTGTACTCCTGAAGAAAGACAGGGAATAATCAGAGCCCTATACGATTTTCTAGATATAGTGGCATGGGGTTATGAAGACTTGAAGACTTATGATACATCCATCATAACTCATACTATACCTCTGAAGCCAGGCGCTAAACCTTTCAGACATAGGCAGAGACCTATTAATGCACTGTTGGAGCCAATCATACAGAAGGAAGTTCAGAAATTGTTGTCTGCTAGAATCATATTTCCTGTCAGGCATTCAACTTGGGTGGCCAATCTGGTTCTGATAAGAAAGAAGAACGGTAAAATTAGGCTCTGTGTTGACTTCAGAAATCTGAACAGATCATCAGAGAAAGATAATTATCCAGTTCCCTCTTTGGATGAAGTGTTACAGATGGTCAATGGATCACAAATGATGTCCTTTCTGGATGGGTATTCAGGGTATAATCAAGTGATGGTCCAGTATGAAGACAGACACAAGACCGCTTTTACAACTAAGTGGGGAACCTTCACTTACAGGAGGATGTCATTTGGGCTTATTAATGCGAGAGCCACGTTCCAACGAGCTATAGATATTGCTTTCCAGGACATCATAGGAAAGTGCATTATCATTTACATGGATGATATGACTATTTTCTCCAAAAATAGATGGGATCATATTTCAGATCTGCGTAAGGTGTTCCAGAAGTGCAGAGAATTTGGCATCTCATTGAATCCCAAAAAGTATATCTTCGGAGTTACAGAAGGCAAGCTGTTAGGACATGTGATATCAGAGAAAGGAATTGCTATAGATCCGGAGAGAGTGGAGGCCATCCTGAAAATTCAACCACCTGCCAGCAAAAAGGAGATGAAATCCTTCTTCGGTAAGATTAACTTTGCCTGGAAATTCATCACTGGATTTGCTGAGATTGTGAAGCCGTTAAATGCTATGTTGAAGCAAGATGCCAAGGTCGAGTGGATTGCAGAAGCGAAAGAGTCCTTCACAGAGATTAAGAGAGCCATTGTCGATGCTCTGGTGTTGGTGAGTCCAAATTATAGTAAGCCTTTTTATATTTATTCCTTTGCTTCAGACCACTCATGTGCTGGAATGCTGACACAAAATTCTGATGAGGGGAATGAGCATCCCATTGCTTTCATGAGTGCACCATTGAAGGATGCTGAGCTGAAATACCCGAGTGTGGAGAAGCAAGCATATGCCCTTGTGCGAGCAGTGAAAAAATTTAGGCATTATATCCTCAGAAATAAGGTGTTTGCAATTGTTCCTGATTCTGCAGTTAAGTTGCTACTGATGCAAAACGAGTTAGGGGAGCGCAGAGCTAAATGGGTAACCATGCTTCAGGAGTATGACATCGAGATCCAGCCGATGAAGTTGGTAAGAGGACAAGGACTCACCCAAACCATGGCGGAGATAGGCCCTGAATTGTCTGTTCATAACTATAATGTTGAAGAAGTTTCCCCAGAAGGTTGGTATGATGATGTAGTCCACTATCTACTAAATCAACGACCTCCAGCTCACCTTAATGCAGTACAGAGGTGAGCCTTAAGGCTGAAAAGTGACGGCTTCATGCTGAAAGGAGCTATCCTATACAAGAAGAATCACGAAGGTATTTATTTGAGGTGCCTTGGAAGACAGGAAGCTGAAAGGGTAATGAGTGAATTTCATGAGAAATATGGTACTGGCCATGGCTCGGCGATTGCTACCGCGAATCAGATTTTGAGGGCAGGATACTACTGGCCTACATTGTTCAAGGATGTTCATCATCATGTACGGACCTGTCACACTTGTCAAACTGCAGTAATAAGAGAAAGGTGTGCAGCACTTCCGCTCCAACCAGTCACTGAGGTAAAACTTTTTGCTCAATGGGGTATGGACTTCATAGGTCCCATCAATCCACCATCCTCTGTAAGACACAGGTATATTCTCACCATAACTGATTACTTTACAAGATGGACTGAAGCTTTTGCTTGTAGGCAGTGTACATCAGAGGTAGTAACTGATTTTCTTGAATCTGCCATTCTCAATCGGTTTGGATGTCCTGTTGCTGTGGTATGTGATAATGGTCCTACCTTTGCATCTCTGAAATTTTCAAACTGGGCCTTTGATCATGGCATTGTTGTTAAGTTTGCATCTAATTATTATCCCCAAGGGAATGGTCTAGCTGAATCCTCTAACAAGAACCTGTTGACTGTCATCCGAAAATTGTTAGAGAGGAACCCAAAAGACTAGCACACCCAGCTTCGGTTTGCTCTTTGGGCAGATTGTACCAGAGTTAAGTCCTCCATTGGTACCTCTCCTTATCATTTAGTGTACGGTCTGGAACCATTTTTCCCTATCCAACTCAAAATCCCCACTCTACAGTTTATCAACCAGTTTTATGATGAGGACGATAGAAGGGAAGCTAGGTTGGCTGAATTATTGCACCTTGAGGAAAAATGAGACAATGCCCTTGAAAAATTTTCCAAACATCAGGGGGTAGTCAAGCGATGGTTTGATAGGAGAGCAAAGGTTAAGGCTTTTAAGATTTCTGACCTTGTCCTGTATTGGGATAAGCCACATGATCAGAAGGGAGTCATGAAAAATTTGATAAACTGTGGCTTGGCCCGTATCAGATTGCCGAAATACTGGGAGATAATGCCTTCCGTCTGAGGACTCTGACGGGAGAGGACATACCACTACCTGTCAATGGGCAGTATCTGAAACATTATTTTCAGTTCTGAGCTGTTCTCAACTCTTTGCCCTGTAAATAGTTAGTTTAGGTTGCTTGGTTTGCTTGTTTGCTTGCTTTGGTTAGAGTAGATTTTTTTTTTTTTGCTTTGCTTGTTTCGTTTGGTTAGAGTAGGTTTGCTTTGGTTTGTCTGTTTTGTTTTGCGTTGCTCTTGCTTTTGGTCATTTCTCTCCTTGGGATTGTGGGTGCATCTGTATGGTAGCAGTGACAAAGCCGGTCTAATGTTCTTGGTATTTCCCTTACAAGCTTTGATCATTTTTCTAGAATACCGTGGTATGAATTCTTTAACCTATGTCATTTGTCCTTGGGTTGAGACAAAGGTTTTTTTTTAGTTAGTCTGAACAGGAATATATTGGGGTCTTATACCTTTAATCCTTAATATACCTGAAGTTGTAAAAGTCCCTATAAGGTCTGGACAGGTGAAAAAAAAAAATTCTGCTCTAGTGCCACTGCGGTTCTCAGCCCTGAGTGTGAACTTCACTGTTCACAGGTTGAATAAAATGAGTGAAAAAGAAAGAAACATTAGCAAAAAAATAGAAAAAGAAAAAAAAAATGTATTGAGAATCATGAGGTTGAAATTCAACTTATCAGGGGGATCTGAATATCTCTACCGGGGCTATAGATGTCTGACTGGCAGTAGAGCTATATTCAGGAGGACCACAGCGATAACCTCGTCAGGGCTATGGACGTCTGACTGGCAGCGATGCTCTATCCAGGTTACTTTTAGAGTGAGAATCTTTATGTAGCATGTTCATACCATGTCTGGTTCTTCTTGCAACTGAGGGTAGGTAATAAATGCATGTGCAGACACTTAGACCCTGGTATAGGAATGTCTGAATAACTGAGATTTTCTTTGTTTTACCCTAAGGTGGTGGCTGGGTATCTGAGTTGAAATCCTGAGTTCTGGGTTCTTAATTTCAGTTTGTCATTGAAATGCTCAGGAGCATTTCCCCAGCAAAGTCGCCATTTGTTGTGCAGTTTTTGCACACACGCCCCACTTGGAGTGGGGACCCTCTTTTTTTTTTTTTTTTGGTGTCTTGACCTTTGGTTCTATTGGATTTATCATTCTAGGGTCTTGACATGTTGGTCTTGCTCGTTTGGACCCTTCCTTGAGGTTTTAATTGATTGAAATTAGGTTTTTGGCCAAGTCTAGGTTTTCACCTAGATCCGGGATTTTCCATCTCTGGCGGATTTTACAGGGCCCTCGTTCCTTGTCCGTTTCTGGCAGGATTCTCCGATTCCGGGTTTCTGCCTGACTTCGGGATTTTCCGGTCCTATCAGATTTTCCCGGATGCTGCCAAAATCCCGATCTTCCTGATTTCTCCGGTTTCTGCATTTCCGCGGAATCCATGTCTCTGCGCATTTTGGGATTTTCCAAAATTCCGCTTGGGGCTCGGGTTTCTGGACTTGTCAGAAATGTCTTGTCGTGCATTAATGGTTGAGGTACCTTTGCTCAGGCGGGTATAAAGTCGAATTTAGGGCATTTTGAGCATCATTCTGAGTTCACCTATTCACTTGATTTGCTCTGGCGATTCAGAATTTTCATTTGAAGCTTTGAGAATTGATCCTGGTTTGTTTGCGTGAGGATTGCTTGAGTGTTGGTGCTAGTATTTCTATTGCTTGGACGTGTTTGCCGCGCGGCCAATTTTTTGAGCTCAAAATCCGTTCGCTTCGATCCATGGTATGTATTCATTGCCCTTCTGTTTGCTTGCGTGGTGATTGAGGGTTTCTTGCCTTGGGTATCACTGGATTTGGGTCGGCCCTTGATTTGATTTTGATTTCGTATTTATAAAGTCGTGGTCTGATCCGTTTTATTATGGAACCCCCATTTTTCATGCCTTGTGAACTCCATTTGTCTGTGAGATGATATCCTTTAGACAAGATTCTGGGTCGAATTGCTTGCTTGTTCCAGGCGCGAAATGTGTCATTGTGCGAAATTAGGGTTTCCTTTGGTGTTCGGCCCAGAATGAAGGTTTTATTATGCTTGAGCGGCCCTTGCCCCGTACCATGTTGGCGGCTTTAGGTAAATCCTTAGCTATTATCTTTAAACCTTAAAGCTTGTTCTGGTTTTAATGGTAGGTGGTTTGGTCATTCGGATTAGGGCATCTTTATTTTGATGTGGAGATTCATCCTTTGCGTGCTTTCGAGGGGTCTAAATCCTTTGCGCCATGGGTCTTGTTGCTTAATCGTCGGTTTTGGGATCATTCGAGCTCAGGTAGGGAAGATCCTGTGATCATTCGAGTTTTGGTTCGCATTCATCATTTTTTGGGTTTCTGAGGTCGTCGCGGAATTTCCTCACTCCCATATTTTCCCGGTTTGGGCTTATTCCGCGGGTTGGGGTTATTTCCGGTGCATTTTGAGCTGTCCGTAAAAATCCGTTCCATCTGGATTTTTTCGGATTTCCTGTCTGGTTGTGTTCTTTGTGATATTTTGATGATAGGATTGGTGGAACGATTGTCTAATGATTATTTCTTGTTGCTAATGAGTGAATTTAACGATTATCCTTTGATTTTCCATCTGCACTAATGATCTATATGATTAATGATGCTTTGGCAGCAGGAATTCGTCTGGGTCGGATTTCTCCGAAATTCGCCCCGACGTATTTTCCCGGATTGCGTGATTTTCCCGGACTGTCTGATTTCTCTGGATCTCGATGGATTAGTAGTTAGCAATGGATTTTGATGGATTTACATGATTTGTGCTAACCCTTTGAACTGGAATATGAATAATAATTGGATTCTAATGACGATTTTTGGATGTGTAGGCCGAACCAAGCAAACCTGCTGCTGGGAAGTCCAAGGGTGGTGCAGGGGCATCATCTATTTCTGAGACAGAGCGGTTGAGACTAGACATGAAGAATCAGCTCCCAGAAAGCAGGGTGTCCTCCGTGTGGGCCGAGGTATCTGACATGAATGTTAATGCTTGGCACTATGAGGAGTTCAAGCAGAGAGCGACTGAGAAGGACCAGTCAGCTTTGAGACAAGGAATGATGAACTATGGATTAGTGCATGTGGCAGGGTTCCCTCTGGCGGTTCAGTGCTATGAGTTGATTTTGGAATGTGCAAGACAGTATGCGTTTGATACCCAGATGGTGGTCAACACTGAGGGACGAGTCTTGGCAAACTTCAGTCCGGCTTCCATTGCACGAACCTTCAGCATGCCTAATCTTCCTTCGGTCTGTGCTTTGAACATTGACACTGCCAGGACCTATTATGAGAATGAGCCAGTCAAAGCTCAGCAGATCATCAATTCATGGCTGGAGAAGCCAAAATATCACCACTCCAAGTTGCCCAAACAGCTGCACAGGGTGAAATTCAGGTCGGATGTGTATGATGCCATCACACTGTTGAGCAGGGTGGCTGGACTGAGAACTGCAGGGGTATTGGAGAATTGGATGGTCCATGTGATCACCAAGATGAGCCAGGGGACAAACTATCACTGGGCAGGACTCATTAGTGCAGAGATTGACAAACAACTGAGAAATGTCTTGGAAGCAAAGAAGTTCAATATGTCTTCCTACATTATGTATGTGCTGGCCTTTTCCTACCCATACAAAGGCTTGACTCTGAGGGGAACCATTGGGCAGAACATAATCTATGAGGTTTATCTGGAGCTGCATTTGGGACATAAGGATTACAGGAGGACAAATGATGCATTCACAATGCACATTACCCGAACGCTTCAAAATGCGGAGCATATCAGATTATCCGATGGAGCTAGAGGACTAATCAAGAACTACGGAGCATGGTTTATCCAGTTCCCTACATTCACCTACCTCCGGATTGATGGATGTCCAGTTGCCCCTTACAGGTTGCCTCGGTATCCCACTGACCATATTGTGCTGTTGGAAGTTGTAAGGCAGATTTGTGAGTTTGATGCAGTTGTGAAGAGAGAAAAGCATAAGACAGGATTCAGAGGAGACTTCCCTCTTGGGATTGGTGTGGGATAAATGTGCCCATCTATTCAATCAGCTCACACGGTAGGTGAGGAGTTGGCCGCTTATGGATTCTCTTTCCATTCGAAGAGAATAAACTTTGACATAACTGGAGAGGCTCAAAAGAGGGCTACCCGGGAATACATGCATAAAGAGGACTTAGAAGACTATTGGGTCAACATCAAGGATGACCTTGATGCAAGGAAGAAAAGGTATTCCAGGCTGCCTGTAGAGGCCATTAGACAATACAATGTTAAGCTGATTCTGGATCAGCTTGATGATGATGGAAATTTGGTTCAGGACCATGTATACGAGCCCATAAAGGACAGGTCAGTTGGGGACATTGATTGGAGTGAGCCCGAAGTGACAGAATTGGAGGACCTGATGGCTCCTGTGTTGAGATTCGCCTTTTCTTGGGTTAAGCATAATGTCTGGGAGTTAGAGAATGCCAAAGTAGCTTGCACCTTTGACTTGATGGGGAATCTCAACCTCATGTCAACTTCTGAGGAATCCGGGGAAGAGGACCCCAAAGGAAAATTAGCTAAAACCTCACCCTTCAAGATTAAAGTCAGAGGTCCTAAGGGGGCTGAGTCTGCAAAGAAGAGAAAACCAATTGGCAAATGCAGGTGGAAGACCCTGACAATTAGCAAGTCCTCGGATGAGGAAGAAACAGAGAAGGCTGAAAAGGAGGATGCTCCTCCACCGCCCAAGAAGACAAGAACTACAAGGACAGCCAAGAAGAAAGATCAGGCCACTTCGGAGGATGAGCCTCCAATTGTAGATGTGGAGAGCTCCGGAGGGGAGAAAACCAAAGTATATACCAGGAAATCAAGAACTCCTTCTCCCAAGGATGCTGCACAGCCGAGGGACTCTCCTCCAACACAACCAGTTGAAGAGCAGGATAAGACTGTTTCTCCTCCGCCAAGTGCACCAGAACCGGAGAATCCGGATGAGCAGGGAATTAGCAGGCAGGCCGAGCAGTTTAAGGAGGGGACACTGTACAGTGAAGTGGCCGAGCTTGAGGTGGAAACAGAGGAAAGGCACACTTCTCCGCTGGTACAATATGAAGATTCTTCAGAAAGTGGTAAAGGCCGTGGATCACCTGAGCCGGAGGAAAGCATACCTGCTAGGACTCCATCACCAGTGCTTCCAGAATTGGGACTTGAGGAGGTTGACCAAGCCGAGCAGACTCCGAAAAAAGAAGATGACAAAGTAATGACTGAGGAGGTCAAGGTGACAGCCGCTGAGGAAGTGAAAGTGACAGAGGATCTGGGAGAAACAAGAACAGAAGGAATCCAGACGAACCCTGTAGCTCCGGACTGGTTGGAGAAGGAGATTGCCAGGAAGAAACAAGTAATTGTTGAGGACACTCCGTTGGATTGGGATGAAATGCTGTCCCAGATCGGCAAAGGAAAGAAGAAGAAAGCTGCTAAGGTGATTTCCCGGGTGGAAAGGGATGAAGCACACAATAGGGTAGTTCACATCGCCACCCCTGTAGCAGATAAAATGAGGGATGATATAATGGGCCAGGACTACAATGTCCAAACTATTAATCTCGGCCCGGCCTCCCTAGAGCAAGATATTGAGGAGTTTGAGGGGTCAAGTGCCATAATTGTTGACAGGCTGAAGAAGGAGACCCAATCCAAACGGGAGCTGAAGAGAGAAAATGAAGGATTGAGGAAATGTTTAGAAGAGGTAATGAAGCCTCTACAGTCTCTCCATCCATCCTCTTCTGCTACTCTGGGTTTTCTGCCTAGGGAGACAATCTCCGGAATTGAAAAGATGAAGGCCTCCGCCCAAGCTGCTAACGACTGGTTGATGGATGTCCAGACGAATGGGGATAATGCTATTAAGGCGATCTTGTCTGTGGGCAAGGATGCAGTCCGAGCAAAAGAACTGTTGGAGCACATCTTGTCTCAGGATAAGGGTGACATAGATTTCCTGTTGCAGAAGTCAAGGATTATCCTAGGGCATGGAAAGGAGCAGTTAGCTAAGGATGGAATCCTTCCCTCTTCCGGATTGGATGAACCATGGGAGTGGTTCGAGGCATTGCAGATCAAACAGAAGGCATTAAAGAAGATACAAAGACGAAGGAAGTCAATTGATGGTGACCTGACATCAGTTTATGACGGATGCATTGCCTTCTTTGAGGTGATGATAGGGAGGAAGAAGATAGCTCCCAAGTATTTGAGCCATGAGCAATTGAAGGAGTGGTGGCATGAGGTTTATGCCCCGGATTCTAATGGAGTTGTCACCGCCCACTTACTTGATGATGCAGCCACATACTTGGCGGTGATGGATAGATACATGGCCAGCAAGGAAGACTGGAATAAAGTTGTCGAACGGTCCAAGGAAGAGATAGATTCAATTAAATGTCGGCTCAAGGTTTTGCCATTGCCACCAATTGCTGAGTTGGATAGAATATTCTCAAGTGTCCAAGGGATGTCAGTGCAGAAGAAAGACAAGGGGAGTAGCAGTTAATGCTCTTTTCAAGATTTGTGCTTCCCTATTATCATAGGGCATGCATTGGACCGGACTTCCTTGGGGACTGTGCCTTGGCCGACTTGGATGATGGCATTAAATGTGTGCCTTAGTTTGTTTCCTTGGCCGACCTGTTTTGGCGGTTTTATTATTTTTTTGTAAAATTTTTGGCTAGGCTGACATGTTTTGGGGGAAATTTGATATAAATAGGCATTCTCGCCTCATTGTAAGGGCTAGAAATTGGTTAGCTAAGCAGTAATAGAGATAAGCAGGAGCAATAGTTATATTTTATTAGTCTTTTCTTGAAGCAAATACTGTATCAGAACAGTTGAATTGTTGCAACATTTGGTGATCAATACAATTGAAGACATTGTGGTTTTCTTGGTGAAATCCTTTGTGTTATTTCATCTTGCATGGTTCCTTTGTTCTATCTTTTAAATTGCTTGAAGATTTAGGGTTTAGTACTCAGAAGTAAATTAGTTTTGGTTGGATAAATGATGTTTGTGATTTCATATTTGGAATGTTTGTAGCTATCTCTGGTCTATACTCCCAGTAACTATCTGATTGTAGTAGGCTGGTAAAGTCAACCTGGACCGTATATTCAGTGTGCTTAAGTTCGATTGTAGATGCAAGTCTATGATTTGAAAATCTGTATTCCTCAGAAGATTGCACCGTTCTTGTAAGATTGCTTTGTGGGTCAAATAAGAATTGGTTAATTGAGATAGGTCCATTCCACATATATGTCATTTACATTGCTTGTCCTTGCAGTAGTTTAAATTTTATTACTTCCTTGCATCCCTATCTTTTGCTGTTTCTTTAATTATTCAGTTAGATTTAGGATTCAAGATCACCATATTGTCAGATCTGATAAATTGAAAGGATACAGTTTGCTTGTAGTAAGGTCCGATTGTGATTACCAACATTTCACATTTTATCTAAGTTGTTTTATGCATTGTTATGACCTAACACCCGAGAGACCTTGGGGTGATTTTCAGTGATTTATTATTGAAGATTACCTTTCAAGAGAGATAGGATATTATATTCTGTCTGAGTTGTTGCTGTGCAGAAAACACCATCAAC
>VDFB02064001.1:0-32445 GCA_007258455.2 Sequoia sempervirens
AAATGTGCTCCCCTTGTTAACAATGGGTTGAGTTGGCGAAATGGATGAAATTGGGAGTTTGGTTGATATTGGGGCATGATCCCAAGAGGTGGTTCCACAATGGTGCTCACATCAAAATTAGAAGGGAGTTTAGCCCCTTGTTTTTCTAATTCAAGCATATATTGTGAGGGATGGAGCTTCATCATGATATTGACAATCCTATGATTCTCAGGATTTTGGACCATTTCGATGATCTCATCTTGTGTCATTCCAAAGGAATTATTGTTGATATCCTCTACTTGACCTTCCTCTTGAGGATTTTGGGATGATGAAGGAAGATTAGTTAGGGGATTGCTTGATCCAATGAGACTCATTTTAGAATTGGCTTGACTTAGGTCACTTCAAGTTGATGTTTCTTTATTGGTTTCAATGTTCCTCTTGTGTTGTGATCTAGTTTGCACCATAAAATAGGGATCAATTTTCAAGAATGTGGAAGATAAATCTCTAATTATTTTGGATTGATCTAACTTTAGGTACAAAAGAGAAAAAAATGGGATGATTTAAGGATCAAAGGTGTGATGATGAAATGTGTGAAAGATGGATGATGTGGATGATTGAACTCTTAGAAGATCTTGAGGGGATGCTAGGCTTTTGGGGATTTTTTGGATTCTTGGATTCTTGGATTTTGATTTGACCTTGATTTGGTTTTGGATTGTTTTGATTTTGGATAATGAAAAAATGGATCCCAAGATGTTGGATGTTATCTATGGGATAGACTTTCTCACAAGATGATAATTTGACTAAGTGTAGGGAGAAGGATGCATCTACCCACACCTAACCCAACAAGATGATTTGATGATAATTTAAATAAACATATGAAGAAGGTTGCATCTACATATACCTAGCTAAACAAGATGATTTTTGATGTTTTGATTCAAGGATTTTGATTCATGGATTTTCCAAAAAGTCTAGCATGAAGGATGATTTCAAGAGTTGTTGGTGGGATGATTTTGGTTAATGTTTGAAAGATGGATGAAGGTTTTGATTTTGATCCTATGAGTACCTAAAAAGATTCTTGTTTATAAGACCTTGGTTTTGAAGAACACACTTTACTCTAAAAAATATGCTCAAATTTCCAAAAAAGATTTGTATTTTGACAATAATAGAACGAGTACAAATTGGGATTGTTTCTTGAAGCTCTTCTATAAAAGTTGAAAATAATATTTGTCTAAATTCATAGAGCATTGAGAGATGCTTTTGATGATCTTTTGGACTAAGAGCTTTTGACTTTGGTTTCCAGATTTTGATCTTGCGTGAAATAATTTGAGACACATGTGTGGGGTTCAATTGTTCTTAGCTTTGGTTAATGACCCCTTTTTACCACAAAAAATTCTTGATTAAGTTTCTCCAAACTAAATATCCAATTTCCTAACTTCTTATCATCCCACAAAGTGTATTATGTGGAAATCAAGGAATTTAAGGAAGAAGTTTCGTATTGTTGAGTTTAGTAAGCAAATTGAGATATAAATACAAATGTTTAGAAACCTCCAAGGATAAAATCCCTAGGGCAAGCAAGAACACATGAATTTTGTCAAAGATATTTGCTTCCTAAAGGGTTTGAAGTTTGATGATAATGTTGAATGTTCATTTTTCCAATGTTTACGAACAAGCAAAGTGTTTTGTTTCCAAGAACATGCACAATCCTATGGATATGAAAGACTGTATTTGTTGAATCACCACTTGGACAAGTCCAGCTACACCTAATTTTAGTGAATGGTTAGATTCTTGAACCCATTGGCTCCCCTCCACGACACTCACTTATACCAGGTAGCCAAGCATCAGTACCCATGAAACTCCCATGGCATACTTTCCATTTCTACAAAAATCCATAAAAATGTGGGGCGACTTCAGAATTACCATTCTTGCACCAAGAAATAGATAAAGGATTTTGGCCTTTTCTAAACAAGCATTTTAATGTGGGAATTCTATTCATGGGGGACCATCCATGCAGCGAGAGACCATTGCTACCCTTCTCGTCAGAATAATCCTCATGATACTTTCCTTTCAACTTGTACCCACACTTATATACCGGTTGGAAGTCACTTGGCTTTAGCATATTCCCAATTGGGTCATTCCCTTGGGTGATTACTTTTTCCCACAAGGAAGCCCCTCTAAGATAAACAAAAGAAAGAAAACATATATGTATTCAGATCAATTTTTTTGAGAAATAAAAAGAGAACACATGCAATATGTTCCACTCACGCTCGAAAGTTGTGTTCAATTTTTAATCCCACAATTAAATGTGGAGGCAATCACTTTACACAACTTAAGATCACCAAAAAGCCTTTTGATTCTCAAGATCGTCGTGAGGCGCAAGAGAAGCACACACGTCTTTTTGGTGGTATTATTTTGGCTAAGTGATTACAAGACAAAGAATCACATGTTCATTTTATCCTTTTAAAGAAAAAGTGACTTATTTTTAAGCACCAAAGGAAGTGTGAGATTTTGATTGTTCAATTGTTAACCTTAAACAAAATCTAGTGGATTTTCCTAAAGTTCTTTTAATCCCTTTGTAGAAAAAATGAAAGCTTTTGTAGTGTTCTTTTTAGTGCCCAAAAGAAATTTAGTATGTCCTAAGAGCATGAAAGATAAAAAATCCTTAAGAGAGATCATGAGTTCTCCAAAAGTGTTGAAGAAAACTTGATGTAATGAGAGAATGATGCCATATTGCAACCTTCAACTTTGTTTTCCTCCTTCACCTTGATTAGACCAACTTGCAAAAATTGATTAGAACTACAAAACAGAGGTTAGAAAAACTAGTTAGCAACCTAAAGCAACTAGAATGAAAAAGAACATGTCAAAATTGAGTCAATTTGAACTTTTTACTTCACTCCAGTGATGCAGTCTGCACAAGTGGTGCAGTTTGAGGAAGCTAGCAGCAATGTATGGTGTCACTTTTCAAACAATGGCACTCTGTAGTAAAACTAGAGATCGTGATTGCGGCAAATTTTTTCTTAGCAGTTTAGTTTGGAATTTGAGAAAACCAGTGACCGTAAACTAACCTAGAGACAAAGTTAGAAATTTTGAATTATGGGTAGGAAAGACTGAGTGACGCGGTTTGCAATTTGAAGCATCACTGTATGGCACTGCTGGACTGATAATGGCACTGTATGGTGTTGTTGGACTAATAGCGGTGCAGTTTCCTGTAGATGCAAATATTAGCAAAAACGATGAATTTTTTGGAAAGAACGTGATTGAATCTTCAAGGTTTCTCTCTTTCTCATGCCAAATGTAGAACCCCAATCCTAGAACTGCACAAACATAACAAATAGACACAATATTAGATCAATATGCAAGTTAGAACTAAGATTCCCCATGAAATTCATTAACAATGCTCAAAATAGGAAATAAAATGAAGAACACAATATGAAAGCAATGAAATCCTAATTAAGCGTGCAAACTCTCAATCCCATGGGGGAATTGGTGCCAATTTGATGTGGAAATTGGCCCTTTCCCAAATCCTATGCAAGCTTTGTGTTGATTTGATGAAGATGTATCCACTTTGGTAGAATTCCTGCATAACCTACTACAAACTTGATAAAATTGATGAAAATGGTGATGCTTGGAGATGAAATTGAGTATAATAAGTTTTCTCAAATTTTGGATGATCAAAACAAAGGATAGCCTCTCTATTTATAGAAGAAAGTTAAGAGAGAAGAGGCAAAATGGATGAATGTGAGATCATTCAACACCCAATGGGCAAGTGCCACTTGTCAAGATGTGAATGGGAAAAGGATGTGCATAATTTAATGAATGTGCCCATAAATGCAATTAGGTGGAATTTCAAAATAGTGAAATGACATGTTTGAGGGAAGATAAGAAGGAGTTATGTCCACTTGGCTTAAGGAAAAAGTACAAGTAAGATGAAATAAATGCCTTGTGATAAGGACACATCCCATTTGGAGGGATTTTCAAATTTGGAGGAATATTCCCTCAAAGATGCCAAGTTGAGAGAAAATGAAGATTTAATAAATCAATTAAATTGATTTATCTGTGCAAGTGGGAAAAGCTAGAGGATGTGACATGGATTAAGATTTGATTAAATAAGAGGAAGTTAGTTGATGTGACTATTTTATTTATATTTTTGGGTTGATTTTAAATCAAAATGAGAAGAATATGATATAGGTTTAATTAAATAAAGGTTTTGATTTATTTAATTAAAAGGGATGATGTTAGATTAAATTAGATAAAGGTTTAATTTGTTTAATTTAATAGAACTTTAGAGATTGAATTAAATAAAGAGAATTATTTAATTAAAATAGAGACAAGGGGATTAATCAAATAAAATTATTTATTTAATTAATGAGAAATAATGAATTAACTGGATAAAATTGATTTATTTAATTAAGAGAAGAAAATTGATGAATTTAATCAAATAAGGGTTATTCGATTAAATGGTTAGACAGAGGGATGATTTAGGATGAAGTGGTGTTAGTTAAATTAGGATCAGTTGTGTAATGTCAATCAGTACATTTTATGTGTCTACAATATGAAACTCAACTTTGCATTGCTCGTGTACGGTTACCTGATTACCTGTTTGAAGCCAAGTCATTGAATAGGGCGTGATATGTGGTATTCTTTCCAAACCCAATTTATCTACCATATATTGAAAAATAATATTATCCATCCAAATATCTGAGATCAGAACTTGACAACATTTACCTTTAGACTTGTAGGTAGTCCAGAATAAGCATTCCTTTTGAATCTTGCATTCTTTTATGGCTTTCATCTCTTCCTCCTATATCATCTTTTCCATTTCTTCCTCCTATATCTTCTTTTCCACTTTGAACAATCTATTTAATAATGATGATTCCCTTTTCCCATCTTTCTTTTTATTAAGAGCCATCCTAAAATATCAAATCTCACTAAACCACATTAGCCAAAGCAATAGATCATTTCCAAAAGATCTTCTAGCTCTGATACCAATTTGATGTAGAGTAGGGTAGAAGGTTGTAAAGTAATCTCAATTCAACAAAATTTCCAATGCAATGGCCTTAACACATCAAACAAGAAGTTTTCCTTCACAAATTTACACTATGCATTGTAGCACAAAAAACACCCCTTTTTTGACATAATTTGTAGGAAAAAGGTCCAACCCAAAATACAAAAGCTTTTTAGGATACCTTTCATGGAACTTCAAAACATATCAAAAATTTAGATAGGGTTGCTTTGGGACAACTCCTTCAAAAATTTGCTGCTACGCTTAACAATTAGGCCTAATTAGGTTCTTCCTACTAGGTATCCACAAGGTTTACTCATTCTAGGCTCTCAATCTTCAAACCAAGATTCCAAAAATGTAAAATTTTGTCTACCTAATCATTTCCAATCATTACAAACAACTTTCAAAGGGCCTTTCACTGAACCCTAATCTTTATGCAACTATTTTGCCTAAAATTGCCTCAAACATGAGTTTTTAGCACAAGGAATCAACACATTTGCAAAAATGATTCTCCCCTACTCTTGAAAACATCTTTAACACAAAATATATCCTAAATAAATCCATTCAACTGAGTTTTGGGCCAATTCATCAATGGAATGGAGAGAAACTCATTTTTCTTGCTTCAAACCAACTTTAGGCTAGGTTTTCAAATAACTTTTAGGATAAATGCTCTAACTCTCTAAAATTTTAATGAAATGAGATGAAACTAGTTGAAAATTAACAAGGATTCATAGCATAATCAGCTCCAACAAGTTTCCATCCATAATAAGGTTGTACAAAATTGTACAACATGGTGAAAGTTATAGGAAAGCAAGAAAACTCAAAATTTTCGCTATGAAATGCAACAAACTGTCATTCATAACTTTCACACAACACCAATTGAGGATAATCACTTTGGTCAGATTGTATATAACACAATTATAGAATTTTAATCCAATTTTTATGAAGATCAAATGGTGGAAACAAAATTTATGCCATTTGTTTCAAAACTAGTAACCCTAGGACAGTTTGAGGCAATTTTTACAAAAATGGCCATAACTCTCAAAATACCAAATGAAAATTGATTCCAAAAAAAGGAAAAGAAAGGTAATTCATATTACAACAACCTCCAAGTGGTTTTAGGTCTAAATGGAGGTTGTAAAATCTGTAATTTTTATGTTAGCAACAAAAATGTTTAGAAAATGCAGAAATAGAATTGTTTTATTTGCTTCAACCTCCAAACTCCATCAACAAACCTTCATCTTCAACCATAAAAGGATTTTTAAAGAATTTACAATCATATTCCAACTACATCCAACCATATTTTTGGTTAAGGAGTTAAAAAAACATAATTATACCTCATTATGACAAAAAGTGCAAAAGTTGGATTAACAACAATGTGCAACATTGCAATATTTTAGCACCTAGACCCTAACTCACACCTGGGTATGTGCAGGATCATGATGGGCCAAAAAGTGGCAATATGATGGGTATGTGGCTAACAACTATTTTTTTACCCAAAATTGATGAAAAAAAAAGGGTTTTTAAAGGAGATTCTTAGATTTCCACCAATATAAATTATTCTTTATTTTGAATTTAATAAGTAATTATTATTCATTTTCTATTCAAATTATGACTAAAGTTCTATAATTTATGGGGTGATTGAAAATATCTATAACTTTCAAAGCGGTATCACATTTTTTGAATCCAAAACATGCGTCATTCTATGCTTCACATACTATAGGATTAAAAAAAATTGAATTTCATGAAGTTTTGACCAAGTTAAATTGTTAGGACATACTAATTTTATATTTTTTTAAAAGGTTGTAATAAAAAAATTATAATTAATTGCAGGAAAAAATTACAAAAACATCACATCATTGCATAAGGTCCTCTACTTATATCTAAAATCTTATAAAAAAATATTATCATTTTATTGTGGTTTAGAGATTGGTGGGACGACACCTACTTCTTATTTTTTCAACATTTTAAATTACCACTCACATTGAAATTTTAAATTTTTCACCAAATAGTTTTTTAAACATACCTAGTAGTTTAGAAACTACATTCAATTTGCTACAAATTCTATTCTTACATATTTTTGAAATAATATAGATAACTTATTCAAATTTTCACATCAAGTTGCCTAACTCTAATTTTTCTAAATTTTTTGCCACTTAAGGGCCTTTTTTTTCCATGATGATCCTACACATACCCACCTAATGACCCAAAACCAAGTCAAACACACATGAAATGTTCTTAGAAGAATTTATTACATGAAAATGACTCAAACCAAATAAAATATCAACTTTTGAACCCTCTTGGGCATGAAGACTTGGGTGCCCTTGCACCATTGCGTCATTGTGGTAACTTAAGGGTTGGTGTAGGTAGGAATAGAGGCAATGGTTGTAGGAGTAGGAATTTGGGTTCCTCCTTGACTTTGAGAAATTTTCAAAGTTTCAGCACAACTAGTTTTTGAGTTAATATTTTTTCCAAAAATCTAAGCTAAGTTGTGTGGAATATCTATTCCCTTTCCACTTTCAATCATTCAATGTATGTTATCTATGGTAGGAATAGCAGTGTTGGAAATGTTTTAACCACTCACTTGGTTTTGTAGTTTTTCCAATTCTTCATGGATTTGGATTATATTTTCTTGAGGGACACTAGAAACCATTGTTTCAACACTTATCACATTACTTAAAGGTAAAGATTTCTCAAGGGTATGGTCCATACCTATTGAGCTAGTGTCAACACTATGAGTGAAAGAGTTAGATAACCCAAATCCACAATGAGTGTGTTGTCACAAGATGAAATGAGTCTCAAACTAAATCTCACTATAGTATTAGCAATAGGAAACCAAGTTGTAAAGCTCATTCAAAGGACAATCAATGAATGCAAGATAAATGCAATGAAAACAAGATAAATGACATTATTTAATTCAAATTCATATGTTTACAAATGCACTTGAAATGAAACCAAATTAAGCTAGATCTAATGAAATAAATGAAATAGAAGCTTATCAATTTGAAGCAGAGATCCGATAACAATAAATAGAAGCACATAAATGAAATGTTAAATGTTGTTAAATGTTGATTCAGATGTTACTTAGGACTAAATCACCAAAATGGGAAAATGCGTCCCAATTAGGGTTTTTGGAAAGTTCAAATAGTGAAAAATAGAGAGCAAAGAATTCCCAAAAAATTGGAAAAACTACCTGTATAGGGACTAAATCACCTAGGTGAACAAATGAGTCTCATTTTAGGGTTTTTAAACCAAATTCAAAAAATTTTGAGTTGATGTTAAGGTTTCTAGGTTGTATAATCAAATGACTATGTGCAAGTACAGTTTTCCAATGAAATTCAATCATGCAAGATGCAAAAATGCAACCTATATGCACTTTTCACTATGCAAGATTTAGAAGCCCTGAATGCAATTCAACTAATGCAAATCTAATGAAAATTTAATGCAATCTAGATCTAGGATATATAATTTTCTCCAAGTCATAAGTTCAAGGGTCCAAAGGTCGGGTTCACAAAAATAAACCAAAGGAAATAGGGGTCCACCTTTTGGGAGATGGAACTTTGGAACCTAGTTCACACTTTAGTTCATTAAGAAACCAAGATCCCTCAAACAAGTGACTCAATTGAGGTAAGGACTAGGGGTTTCCTTGTGTAATTATATCGGGATTCACCATTATGTGAGGTTTCAAAGGAGAAATGCAAACATTCATGCACAAAACCCAAGAAAATTGAAAGCATAAAATTAGATTGACAAAAGAGAATGAAAAAAAGGGGTACTTGGAAGAATGATGGAATGCAAGCAAGGTCTGCAACAATAAAATTCTTCTTTCTGATGTTTACTGGGACTCATACACCAGGTAGGGTGATTTAGTCTTACTACTAGAATCTAGGCAGAATTTGGGATCTTCTAGTGACTGTTTAGGATCTATAGAAAGATGCAAAAAAGGGATGTACTAGGACTCATACACCTATAGGGGTGATTTAGTCCCAATATTAGGGTTTTATTGATAATTTTGTAGCCTCTAGTGATCTTCTATAGCTTCCATCTTGTTTGATCTTCAATTCTAAAAATTTTGAATTGTGATCTATAGGTGAGTTTCCATGAAGATGACAACTTCTTGACAACTTTTGCAACTTTTTGTTCAAAGGATTTTCAAGCTCTTATTCACCTAGATCTACAATGACACATCAAGAGGGGAAACTTTTGTGTTATGGAATAGGGATTTTCCTTGGTCAAACCCTATTTTGGTAATTAAACCTTGAAATGAAATGAATAGCATGAAGGAATGATGAATGAACAATATGAAATGTTGCAACTCACCAAACCTTTGAAATGAAGGCTACAAAATTGTGTGAAATGGATCCAATGGATGTGGATCTTGACTCTTAATCTTTATCTAAGATAATTTCTTTGAATACTTGCTTGAATCATGAAAATCTACATCACAAATGTTAGATCACAAAAAAACATGATGCATTAATCTTGAATACTACTCCAAATGCTTGATGATTTGATCTTGAATTCTCTCTTGAATTCCCTCTTGATTATAAATTTTCTACAATTCTTGAATACTTAAAAGCTTAGATCTTGTTAGGATAAATAATGTGAAATAACCTTGTATTTATACTTGTATATAAAAAATTTCCCAAAATTATAACACTACAAGCTAACATCTAATATAAGATAAAAAAAAATCCTTCCAAGAATTTGACTTAAAATAGGTCCAAGTTAAAGCAGGAATCATACACCAGGTTGGGCATATGAGTCTCAATGACTTCAACCTTGGACACAAACTCCAAGAAGTGTTAAGTTCAATTCAATAATTAAAATCAAGTCTCGAGACCTAGGTGGGACCCATATGCCAAAGGTGGATTATGAGTCCCAGATCCCTAGACTTGGAACACATAACCCAAAAAATTAGATTATGATTTTTCATTTATTAAGTGTTGGGATTATCCTTAGAAAAATGTATCCCTTTAAGTCTTGGTTTATCATGAATTTGCTGAAGTGTTTCCTTCATTAGTGTTGTGGTCCAGTGCATTAATTTTTGAGTCCTCACTTCACCGCACATTGGTATAATCTTCTATATTCATAACTACAATTTTGAGTCCATTGGATGGAAAAACATTCAAGTTTTTGTGACATTTTGTATAGTTTCCAGAAAGATATGAATAACAATGTGCATCTCTATATATCAAAGTTATCTTTTAAATAGTGTACCAGTGTGGGAGATTCCACACTTCTTCACGAATAATTATTTCATCTTGTAATGATGAAGATAATCTAATGAATGTCGATTGAATGAGAATTCAATGAGAGATACAATTTTGAGATCACAAAATTGATGAGATTACATGAGCTCCTAAAGACTTTGTGTTTAGGTCTATTTTGGGACAACCTAACATGGTTGATGTTTTATGGAGAATAATTGAGCAACTCTATCTTATGTGGGATTTATATTTAGGTCCATGTCGACCTAGCTTGATGAAAATTGTATTTTTATCTTAGGTGTTAAGTGTGGATGAAATGCTTTAAGGATGACATGTTTAATTCTTTTCTTACTTCTAATTAGGCCAACCTAATTGAAATTTCACCTGATGTGGGTATATATGAGATCATTACTGAGGTTTTAAAGAGGATTGAGATGTATGGTGTAGAAGAGTGCAAAAGGAATATATGATATGCGAATATGATAGAGTAGAGAAGTTTATGACATGTATGGTGATTCAGCTACATGTGTGTGATGCTATGATAAGTAGATTGTGTGAAGATCATTTTTGTAGCTCAATGTAACTATAATCTAGCATATGATAGATTTTATTGTATCAATTAAAATAGGCAGTGTTTCCAATCCTTCATTGTTCTTACTTAGTGAGTTGTGAGATCTTTTCTAGATAGTGTGTCCTAGCAGTGAGCCTTTTGTAATATCTTATATCTAGATATAATATATTGTGAGCTAACCCTCACCATAGTTTTTCCCCTTATTGGGTTTTCCATGTAAAAATATCAGTGTTCATGTGTCATGTGATTCTATGGTTGTATTCATGCTTTAATTCATCATTACAACTATTTATATTCAGTTAATCAGATGGGTTTTGTTTAATTGGTTAAGAGGAATACTAATTCACCCCCCCTCTTAGTATTCTAGGTGTTCAAAAATTGGTATTAGAGACTAGTTCCCTTGAAGGAGCTTGAATTCTTTGAGAAGATCTTGGATTTTGAACATATGGGTGATAGGAAGTACCCTGCTCCTTAGAAAGAAATTTCTACAATTGAATATACAAAAGAATATTGTAAGCTAGACAAGAATGAAGAACTCAAAGTTTCACTTGAATTTCTTAACAAAATTGAAAATGAGAGTGGAAATTTGAAGGAAAATCTAAAAGAGGAAAATGAATGCATCAAGAAATTGAGAGAGCATATCAATAAATTTAGAGAAAGATATAGATAAGTTAATGAACAATTGAAGAAATCAAATGAAGAAATCACTAGACTCAAAATACAAGTGGAAGAAAAGAAGAAAATTGAGGACTATCTAAATGCATTGATACAAAGCGAAACTAATGAATGAACTGGAATTGAACAAGAACTGGTAAACCTAAGAGAAAATTTGGAGAAAGCAAGAATTCATGAGGAAAAACTTAAGACAAGTTCTACAATGATTGATGAGTTAATTGCTTGATAGAAAGCATCTAAATATAAATGTTGTTTGGGAATTGAAAGAGGAGGAAGCTCTAAAGAAAATCAGACATCTAATCCAAAGAAGACTACTAAATTTGGAAAAATTGAAGGCAAGATGAACTATGGAAAGTTCTAGAATAAAAGAAGCAATGCTAGAAGAATCCCTATTACCTAGACATATAATTGAAACAAACCTAGACATATTATAAAATCTTACCTAGAAGACTCCCTATTACCTAGAAGACTCCCTATAATTGCAAAAAACCTAGATATATTGCTAAAACCAGAACACAATAGAGAATGAGCCTACAAAGAAAGATGAACCAGTCAGTAAAGTTGATCCCAATGAAGTGAAGAAGGAAATGGGAAAATTATGGAGAAAGAAAGAAGAAACTGAGGACAAGGGAGAATATATACCTATTTCTAGTGCAAATTCTTCCTCCAGTAAATAAGCCCAAACCTATGGCTTAGGGGGAGCTATACTAAAAATTATATAGCCCCCTTTCCAAATGATGTGTCATGGCTTGAAATGAAGACACAAGATGGAGAAGAATATTATGGATATATTGGTGAAAACTACGGCAGAAAATATTTTAATGTAGAAGTTTTTAGAGCTTCTGAAAGTTGATAGTGCATACAAGGTTTTAGAGTTTACCAAACTTTCATCTAAAGTATTTATTGCTAAAATGGGTCAAATCAAGGAGTTAAAAGAATGATTGGGAAAATAAATTCATTTCATTTTACACATGCAAAGGAGAAGTAAAGTGAAGAAGAAGTGAAAGGATTTGACATGTCTCTTAAGAGAAAATCATCAAAACCCTAATTTTCACTGAGCTAGTTTAAGAGGTATTATGTGTACTCCAAGTTTTTTCATAATTTTTATTTAAAAGAATTATAGATGTAATGGAAGGACTAAAGGTTGTAAATGTATCAGAGAGACCACAACCTAAATTGAAGAGGCATTGTTGGAAATTTCTTTTGGAAGATCTAGTGGGTGCATTTTCTTGCACTCCCTTTGGAGTTTTATTGACTGAGGATATCAATGCATAAATTGATGGGAAAATAGAAGAGGTATCTAATAATTAATTATGTGTTCTATAGATAAGAGAATTAGAAGGAAATGATGATACCTTAAAACTAGAATACAAAACCCTAAGTGGAAGGAAATTTGATGGGTGGCGGTAATTCTCATTGTTTGAAGTTAGAAAGAAGTACATCAAAATGGTATTAATAAAAATTCATGTTGAATCCATTTGTATTGATCGTGAGTACTTAATAAACATAGAAGCTATTAGTGATGTAACTAGTTTGTGGTCTTCTGGACCAATTCCAGAATGAAAAACTATCATGGTCAAGGACTTAATGGAGAAGACAAGTGCTACTCTTAAAGAAAAGGAATTCACTTTAAATAAAATTAGGTGTATGGATATTTGGTATGCTACAAGGATTATTGGACACAAAATCTATAGACCAAATAATGACTATACAGTCTTTGCCACTGTTGTTCACATTACACAAAACATGATTGAAAATGACATTGATTATGACCTATGTGAGTTACTCCAACAACATTTGATGAAGAACCTAAAGAAAATAGAAAAGAACAAAAATAAAACATTCATGTATGGTACTTTGATAATCTATTTACTTTTCTACTTAATTAAGAAAGTACTGGTAATTGGGAAATTTGAGTGGAAAAGTATGAAATCAGTTGCACAAGAGATAACAAATTATACAAAAAATATTGGTGGTTCGGATGGACAAGACAATGCTCTTGTGGCATTCTTTGGAATGTTTCAGATGAGGATGAATGAAAGAGTAAGAATATCTAATAATGTGTTGGAAAGCTACTTAGGAGAAAATAATTTATTTGTCTCTATTTACTTTTGCTTCATGGAAGCAATTGAGCCCAAAACTGTTTGGATTTCTGAGTTAGACTATGAAGTAACTAAGGAAGAAGTTGTTCATTATGTAGAAGTGCTTTTAAGAAGCCTTAAAGGCCTTAGTAGATAACGATTAGAGGGCAGGAATAGAACTAAAGCCTCCAATAGTTCTAGGAGAATAGTAAGAAAAGGAAGAGCACTATCATTCCTCCAACTGAAATTAAGCAAGAAGTTACAATAAAGGAAGATACTAACATAGAAGAAGGAAGGATGCACATAGATGATGCTCAACATGAGCATGAAAATAGAATTAGAATCGTAAGTGCACAAGACATGGATGAAGCAATGAAATATTTACTAGAGGAAAGCCCTAGAGAAAGCATTAATTCATCACTTTCTACTATAAATAATTTCAAAAACTTGGTTGATTTGTTGAAAGTATATGCCTCCAGATTAAAAGAACAAGCTAGAAGTGGACCAGAAGCAAGGACTGTAGAGAAGATTCTAGAGGATATCAAAAGGAAATGTGTAGATGCACACCACAGAGCTATGAAGGGATTGAATTATACTCAAACTTGTGAAGAGGAAGCACAAAAATTACTATCATAATGCTTGAAGTGGTTGGACAACACACCGAGTATAAAGGACACAACTAACTTAGTTCAAACTCAAATAGACTGTGAAGTATATATTTATGATTTAGAAAGAGTCAGGAACAATTAGAAATGGACTAGCATTATACAACTACATGAAAATTTATTTTCCTTGTAGAATCAAAGGGAAGAAACAATCAAACATTATGTGAAATTAAAGGATCTAGTGAAGATAAAGCATACTCCCATATCTAGTGCTCTTCCCAATGTAGATAAAATCTTAGAAATAAATGTTAACCCTAGCACTGTGAAAGAAGGAGAAGAGTCTCTAATGGAACTTGAATTTTAGTTTAGGACTCTTGCAAAAGAAAAAAGACTTTCGAAAGAAGGAAAAATTACTTGGCAAGATACTCTGAAGAAGCTCAAAGGATCTACATCTTTAGGTTGATAAGTCTTACCTTTATGCACATTACTAAGTTTTTGCATAAAAGATTCCTTTTTTTGGGAGATTCAATATATATAAGGGAAGCATATTGAGCCTTTGCATGGCATTTTCCATTAATGTCAAAGGGGGAGAGAGTGGAAAAACATATTTTTTCAAAGCACTTGGAAGTGATAGTTACATTTTGGGAAAGATGGTTGGAAAATATTTTGGAGAGACAAGTTAATATGTGTAAGGGGGAGACAAGTTTTGAATCAAGTCGTTGAAAATGTTTGTGATATGCATGTTACCATAAATGAAAAAAGGGGAGATTGTTGGAAGTTTGGAAGTTTGTCATTGATGATGCAATTTTGAAACATGGGCATGAAGTATACATACATAGGTTGACCCAGTGTTTTCATTGATGTCAACATTGTTATGATCATCCTAACATAGTGGGGGAATATTTTTTGGTGACCTTTGTATAGTGTTAATTTGTTTGGAAAGCATGGTATATATAAATAATTTGGCTAAGTATTTCCTTTGTCAATGTTGTGGTCCATTGCATTAGTTTTTAGGTCTCCACTTCACTACACATTGGTATAATCTTCTACAATCATTCTAAAATTGTGAGTCCATCAAATGGAGCAACATTCATGTTTTTTTTATGCTTTGTACAACTTCCCAAAAGATATGAATAATAGTGTGTGGCTCTACATATCATAGTCATCTTTTGAATAGTGTACTAGTGTGGGAGATTATGCACTTCTTCACAAATAATTATTTTTTATTGCAATGATGAAGATAAGCTAATGAATTTTGATTGAATGAGAATTTGATGAGAGATTGAATTTTGAAATTGCATGATTGATGAGATTACATGATCTCCTCAAGACTTTGTGTATAGGTATTTTTTTAGCCGACCTAACATGGTTGATGTTTTGTGGAGAGTAATTGAGAAACTCTATCTTCTATTGGATTTATATTTAGGTCCATGTTGGAATATCTTGATGGAAATTATATTTTGATCTTAGTTGTTAAGTATGGATTACATACTTTAAGGATAACATGTTTAATTTTTGTGTGTTACTTCTAATTAGGTTAAACTAATTGAAGTTTCACCTTATGTGGGTATATATATGAGATCATTATTGAGGTTTTCAAGAGAAGTGAGAAGCATGGTGTAAAAGAGTGTGAAAGGAATATATGACATGTGAATGTGGTACAGTAGATCATATTTATGACATGTATGGTGATTCACCTACATGTGTGTGATGCAGTGATAAGTAGATTGTGTGAAGATCATTCTTTTATCTCAATGAAACTATAATATGGCATATGATAGATGCTATTGTATCAGTTCAAATAGGAAGTGTTTCCAACCCTTCTTTGTTCTTACTCAGAAGGCTATGAGCTCTTTTCTGGATAGTGCATCCTAGCAGTGAACCTTTTGTAATATCTTATATCTGACTATAATATGTTGTGAGCTAACCCTCACCATGGATTTTCCCTTTTATGGGTTTTCCATGTAAAATACTAGTTTCCATGTGTCATGTGATTTTTTGGTTGTATTCATGCTTTCATTCTTCATTACATTTTTTTCTATTCAATTAATTTGATGGTTTGTGTTTAATTGGTTTAGAGGAATATTGATTTACTCCCTCTTTGAGTATTTCGGGTGTTCAACATTATGCTAGGATCCTTTTCATCTAATTTTCTCTTTGATTAGTCTTATAAATCATTGAGATGAAGTGAAATAAACAAAAAAAATCAATATCAACCTCTCATCCTCATATAACACTTAATTTTACCTTATCATATATTCTAATATGTAGTTGAGTTTGAATGTTGGTATTTATATTGTAGGTTACATGTGAGAAATGGGAGAAATATTATATTCTAGCATTTCCTAAACCATGCATCCAAGGTAATTCCTCTCATTATTTTTTATATTATACATGATAAATCAATTTTTTTGTAAGACAAAATATGGGAAAAAAATCCAAGGTAAGTATAGGTTAGTATAGGACCAACAATGCCAATGTTTGATAATGGTGCCTACCTACTATATAGATCATCATAACTGCTCATAATTGTATGGGATAAAATATAAATCAAATGGTGATTTAGTAGTCCAATTCATGAATATGATGCTTGAATTATACATCCTCTACAGATTTATATTCTTGATAAAAGTATCTCCATCCCTCTTATCCTCTTATCCATATTGTTTGGAATCAAAATTAAGTTCCATGGGTTACATATATTGAGTTTTAGAATTTCTTGAGAAACCATCCATGGTGAAAGTAGTGACCTAAATACTTGAAAGGAGCAACCTTGCAATTTTCACATTCATAATTAATTTAGTTTCAACCATTTATATACCATTTTTTAACATTATTGAGAGTTATTTCTAGTTTTTATTGAGCCTTCACTCCCTTGGACTAATTATCCTTTCTTATTGACTCTTGGTCAACTATCGTGTCATCTATCCCTAAGATCTCTAATATTCTCCTTATCAATTTCCATGATTGAGAATTTTCAAGAATATAAATATTCCCCTTGATTTTGACATCCAAGAGGTTGAGTTTTCTACATTCTTATCAAGTTTTTTCTTATAACTATCATCACATAGACCTTTAATTCCAATAGAAGTTCATATTGAATGAACTTTAGAGAATTAATATGTATTATATTGAAACCTCTATCTACAACATTAGTATGCTCATATGACACCTTTCAATCCTCCTCCCTTTTGCATTGAAGCTACACATATTCCTATATTTTCAAAGAAATATTATATTTTATCAATTCAAAGTTTCTCTAGTTATTGATGTTATAAAGAGGAGTTTATGGTTACGATAGAGGATTATCCAAAATATGATAGATTATCTAAGGGAAAAATATAACACATACACTACAAGATGACTCTTTGGAGCCTTTTCAATCCATTACTTTATTTAATAAAGCTTTTAGTATTACCTAGAAAACCTTAGATGTTCCTCATAAAAGTAATACTCTATTTCCTCTATTTTGTTATAACAAAATTTTAACTTCTTTCATAAAATAAAAAAATTATTTATTCTTTAGATTAAATTAAATTAGATTAGTTTTACTTGTGTCATTTGAAAATCCTTAATCCCAATGCGAGGTGCTAAAATAAAAACATAAAATAAAATGTATAAATTGCATTTAGCAAAAATCCACTTAGGTACATACATTTAGAGAAAGATTTCACTACAAAAAAATGGTTTAATAAAGAATCATTTAAGCTGTCCAAAAAATATAATAATCTAGAGTCATTTTGCATTCATATATGGTTGAAATTAGGAAAAATCACCTCCACAACTTCCAAGGATCACCTGCACTCAAACATTTGACACAAAAATAGAGAATAGAAAGTTAGAGGCCAAGAGATATTGATTCAAAAAGCATGAATAATTATGAATATACATCTAAATGATAATACAGTAAAGAATCCTTATAAAACGTTAATTAACCTAGAAACTGTAGGTGAAGGTAAAAAAAAATCATGGCATGTGTCCTCATCCTATGACATGAGACATAAAATGAACATGGTCTATGTAAGCTTATGTAATTAGAGGAAAAGGGACATAATAATTAAGAAAATAATTAATTAAGAAATACCTTTTTGTCTAACACCCATGGTCCTTAAGTGAAACTTAGGGAGTAGCTCAAAACTCAAAAGATGAATACATTATGGGTCCTGACAAACAAGGCCTAGTGAGGTACCCATCTATAAACAATCAAATCTCTCACAACTAGAGAAAATGAGAAAAAACCAATGGGAGAAAACTCCACTTCAAAAGAGAGAAATACAAGTGAATGAATTGTTGGATGTTGTGATTGTGTTGCTGATATGTGGTTGTAATTAATGTCAATACTATTAGCATTGTTGCATTAGAAGTTGTATATGTCAAGGATATTGAGAAAATTGTAATAAGCAGTGCTACAGGTTCTCAGTGGTGAAGTGAAGTTATTTTTTTTGGTGTGTTATGTACGTTTCTATTTTGAGGTTTTGGACTAAAGGGTTTCTTGTTGAGTATGTCTAGTTTATCCATGTTTAATTTTAGAGATCTGCATGAAGAGTTGATCGAGTTATGGTGATTTTCATTCTGACAATTTTTCTTTCGCTTCAGTTAGTGTTCCTGATTGAAGATTCTGTGATTTCAGTAAGTTCAGTTGCTACGGATGCTTCTCTGGTGTTTCATGATGCTTTTGGATGTTTCTAGTTCATTCTCTATCTTTGTGGAATGTTTGCATTGATCGTTGTGCTCGTGATCCAAGATTTTCTCTTGCATGTTCATGTTTTTCATGTTCTTGGACAACAAGGTGTTGAAGCGTGTTGTGGATCTTCAAGGAGAAATTAATTGAAGTTTTTTCATTTTGGAGATGTTTTTTTCAATCTTCACTATGTTATGTCAAACCTTGGTTGATTTGCATGAATAATTTTTATTTGTTTTGGGCCGACTGTTTGCAATTATTTTATTATCTTTTTCTGGTCGACTTATAGCGATGTAATTTCTTATTGCAGATATATAAGAGTGATTGTTTTATCATTTGAAGGCATGAGTGTGGGTATGAATGCAAAGTGTATGAGTCCTATGTGTGAATAAAATTTAAATAATTTGAAGGAAAAGAAGAGAGTGAAGAAGAGTGAAGAAGTGTTCATGTGCTTAACCAAAACTATAACCAGGCATTAGCAAATATTATTTTCTTAGTTTAAATTTGGATGGTTTTAATTTGAATCTTTCTGTAAGACAACACGTCTTCCTTGGGCAGTGAGCCTTGTTGTATTTGAGTAGTGAGCTCTAGGAAGTGTACCTAAATGCACGTGCATTCCCCATTCATATTTTCTTATAAATTTAACAAGGTATAATCTTGTGGATTGACCTCCACCATGGTTTTTCCCCTAACAGGGCTTTCCACATAAATTTTTTGGTGTTATGTATTCTTCTAATGTGTTGTTCATTTATGCTTTCATGATTAATGATCAGATCTAAAATTAAGGTTAATAAGTTGAATAAGTTTGAGATTTGGTGACAACTGATTCACCCCCCTCTCTGTTGTCTTCCCTTGAGTTGACAACAGGACTAAGAAGCTTCCAAAAAAAAGAGGACTAAAAAGCCTCAATTTTTTTTTCAAAAAAGAATGAACATGAATAACACTATTGAAGCATGAAGAAGCTACAAACTCTATCAAAGAATGACTACTATAATGTTAAAAGAAGAACCTCCTCTAAAATCAAGATGAAGATCATGATCAAGAAGATAATAATTGACATGAGTGCTTCCAATGAAACTAATCAATTTAGATGGAAAATAAAGGAAAAAAATTGGGAATTTGAAGATACAAATAGCACAGGTATGAAAAGTCTGAAAAAAATTGATCAACTTAAAATGGAAGGTAAGCTCTATAAAATAGGAATGCAAGAGTGTTGATATGGTGAATTCTATATCTAACTAAAATACATGGGTAACCAACTATTTCATCTACCTAGTTTATAGGAAAAAAATACTAGATACATAGCTCAATCCAATTCAAAACCAAGGAAGTATTAGCACCAACAATAGAAAACCCCCCATAATGTTGACAAGAGAGAGCCAAGATAGATCATAGTCACATTTGTATTAGCACACACACATGAGGCAAAAATCAATGTGATTCATTATTTTCATGGAAGGGACACCAACAAAGGTGTGATGAAAAAAATAAAATTATACACAAACCCCCATGGCCTTTTATATCATAGTGAAAATATGATAAGGCACAATATCATGTGAAAGATATCGTTAATACATGTACAATGTTTTCGATAAGGAAAAACTAGTTTTGAAGGGATCTTAAAACCCTTTACATCGAGAGAATGCTATCCAAGATTAAGAAACTAGCACCAACAACCCATAAAAAACAAAAAAATTGTTAAAAGATAAACCTAGAAAAACCACAACTAAACCAACAACAAAAAATTAGCATAGAAGCTGATCAAGTACAAACTAAAGTAGATTATCTAGAACCTTAATTACCTCCAAATTACTAGAAGTAACATTATCATGCATCTCCACCACGTCTTCAAGCTCCTAGAAAGAAATACTAGCCCTCTTTTTGGTCTTTCTCCTAGTACATAAACACAGGCCCTCATCGAAACTCTTCTCCATTTGATTCTTACAATTAACATCAACAATTTCCTCCTCACTCTCATTGAGCTCCAACTATTTACCAGTCCACCTAAAGGATTTTTCATTCAGAAAATTCAAACACTACACACTTGAATTAAGAGATTGGTTACTAATTTGCACCACTGATTTCCAACCACTACAAATATTAATAAATTTTTCCTCCAAAGAAAAAATCTGCTCCTCATGAACCCTATGGACATTATCCTCCAAGGAAACTAGCCTCTCCTCATGGTCCCTACCCATTTTCTCAGCATCTATCACCACCTCATCAAGAACATTCATAGTTCTTAGAAACTTTCTTTTCACCCTCCATTCCTTTTTTTATAGTTAACCAACACCACAAAGACACTCTTAACATTCATTCAACTTAGCATTGAGATCCTTGATCTTCGAAAAAATCCATTTAAACAGTGAAAGGAGATTTTTAGTCCCATCCTTCGCCATTGTGCAAAAAACATCTAGGTCAATTTCATTCTAGTTCAAAGGCCTAGGAGAAGGCTTAGCAACATTCTCAGATTGACACTTCAAATCCACATATTCACACTCCAAAGTATCCTCAGTAGGAGAATCCTCCAAATCAATAACTTCAACCTCCACCCATTGTTGACTAGATTTCACTGTCGAGTTTTACAATAGATCCAAAAGCCCTTTCTTATCCTCAACCTTATTGAAACCCTTATAGTCAAGGTGTTAGGAAATATTCCACTCAACCCACAATCTTAATCCATTTCCTTCATAACCCATTAGAGATAAACATGCACACAAGTAATCACAATACATATATCAAATAGAAAAGCCACAAAATAACACAAGATATACCCTGGGAAAGCGCTCAAGAGGGAAAAAACCATCCTCAAAAAGCATCTATACTCCATCATGTATTATTCAATAATAAAGCAATACAAGAGTTTAAATGAATACCTCCAAAGCATCAAGCATTCCAATGCATTATCATGTGTCCAAGCATGAATCCACACATCCCATGCCATGCTTCACAAATGCACTCCATTCTTAGGCTGACCATTCGAGTCCACACGTTCACCCTCCAAAGCATCCTCAGCAGGAGAATCCTCCAAATCAACAACTTCAACCTCCACCCATTGTTTACTAGATTTCACCATCAAGTTTTCCAATAGCTCCAAAAGCCCTTTCTTATCCTCAACCTTCATGAAACCCTTATAGTCAGGGTGTTAGGAAATATTGCATTCAACCCAAAATCTTAATCCATTTCCTCCATAACCCATTAGAGATAAACATGCATACAAGTAACCAAACTGCATAGATCAAATAGACAAGCCAAAAGATAACACAAGATATACCTTGTAAAATCCATCAAGAGGGAAAAACCCATTCTCCAAAAGCATCTATACTCCATCATATTATTTAGTAATAAATAAATACAAGAGTTGCAATGAATACCTCTAAAGCATCAAGCGTTCCAATGCATTCTCATGTGTCCAAGCATGAATCCACACATCCCATTCCATGCTTCACAAATGCACTCCTTAGAAAGACTCAATAATGAAAACCAACCCACTCATCCAACCTAAACCACTACACATGTGTTTTCTTTTATAGACACCAACTCACACAAAATACTAGTGGTAAGGTGAAACCATGTGAATACAAAACCACTAACCCTTTATTTAATATTTCCCCATAGTAAATTATTATCATATGTCTCCCACACATTAAATAATAATACAATGTTACAATACAACATCAAGTGGACCCCAAATAATTACCTAGTGTGATTAACAACACCACCAAGGTGTATCACAACTAAATAATTATTTAATTACAACAATATAATCAATCATTTTATGCATTGGTGTAAAACACCATATCCCAACATTATCCCACTTGTTGTATGCATTGCATATGGGATCAATGAATTAAATACATAATCATATCCATACATGAAATCACATAAATATCCAACATGCTCTCATGCTCCATCAAGATACATCAAATAAGAACAAAGTGACCAACTTCTCAAGCAAGAACTCCTCTCATTCTCTAATGTGCAACCTATGGAAGAAAAGGAACATTTGAAGGTGAAGATGCACCAGTTTGTGAGCACATGCAGCAAATCCAAGTGATAAGAAAGGCTCCAACCAAGCTGCTATCAAATAAAAAACCCACACGATTAGAAATAGCATCCACAAAACATGCTAATACATTCAACCATCCATACCTCCAAGGTATCAATACATCATAAAACTCGTGCCAAAAAAATATGTATCCTATAAGCTACAACCAATATCCCTATATAAAATATATCAATGAAGAACATACATATCCAGGAACTCCCCCTACATAGGTAATGTCAAAGTATATAAAGTCTACCAATCAACACTATACATCAAGGTGTGATAAGTAAATCAAACCATGAAGTACCAAGAATAATAACAGCGATCGACACATGCAACCTAGATAGTTGCATAATCTATCACAACATGTTGCCACCTTCCTCCAAAAATGAACATCCAAGAAGAAACCTATAAACCATAACACCTCAAAAGTGTACTTTTGTGTCAAGTATGATCTCCTAACAACCCTAAATGAAAATCCTCAATGACATCCATAACAATCAACCTCATAGATCAAGTACACCATATGAAGCAATGTAACAATGCCAACATGGATGTAATCCTCTCTAATCAAGAAGATAACACTCAAATTAGCCATCCTCAATAATGTAAATCATCCCATTAAATATCTCCTAGTAATCCTCATCAAAGAATGATATCATGAACTCAAATGCACAAGGAGGTAACCATGGCATAACATCCCTCAAAATGAATCCTTCTAAACTAACTATATGTATCCCAAGATCCATATCCATGAAATATAAAGCATATAAAATCATGTTAAATAATCCTCAAATGAGTCTCCATAATCAATCACCATGAATCAACTCAATCCCATGAGAATCAAAGCATGAAACATAACACATATGAAAGATATAATGGGAAAATACCTCTAAAACAATATGTTGCCGGGTAGATCAAGAGTGGGGAATGAGAATGCTCCTCCAAGATAACAAAGTCATCATGATCAATAACCATGAATCAACTCAATCCCATGAGAATAAAAGCATGAAACATAACACATATGAAAGATATAATGGGAAAATTCCTCTAAAACAATATGCTATCAAGTAGATCAAGAGTAGGGAATGAGAATGCTCCTCCAAGATAACCAAGTCATCATGAATCACTCCAAGAACAATCTCCTCTATCGATCCATCATGAACTCATGTCCATATCCAACTGAAGGCTCCTCAGTCTTCCTATTGAAACCTCCAAAAAGTAACTATGTCAAGAAAATGTCTCTAATCACAAGAGAACTCCAACCATCACCTACATCTCTAAGTATCCACGAGCACCTATAACCAATCAATACATGCCAAACTCCAAATGCAACATAGCACCATCATGAAGAAATCAAGTGAATGATCAATGTATTCAATACAAAGAGAACCACACATGATCAATTTCAAAGCTCCAACCATATTATTGAGAACCTATCATGACAACATGATCTAACCATCTCCTCCTAGGAGATCATATGCAGCCTAACATACATTCGTGTATCAAGAGAACATGTAATATTCAAAACTCTAATATAAAATCAAGAGTATATCATGAAATAATAACAAAATCACTCTAAACCAAGAATGCATATCCCAAATCTTATGAAGATAATGATACCCAATAATGCATCCATGTCACTACCAACAACTCCCACTAAACCATGATATGAGCTACACATGGCATCATGACAACCATCCTCTCCAAGAAGATAATGGAGGACTACACACACTCAATTACAACGTCAGTAACATACAAGTAAATCAAGATCTCCAAGCCAAGAAGATACATAAAAAAACCATAAAAACATCACAAACCAATCCAACACCATCAAGTCATCACTATCAAATGCTCTCATTGAAAGTGTATAGCCAATGAATGTAACAAGCTATCATGACATCATGATCAAACCACATGTTGCAAGTCCCATCACCTAACTAATCAAGTATTCTAACCATCCATCCTCTCAATCCTAAAACAACATACCAATCCACAAATGACAACGGATAATTCCAACTAATGAAATCTGCACAACATTCATATTATGCCTTTTGTATTCACACTATGATATAAAGGCCATGGGAGATTAATGTACAAAACTTTTATTTATCACACACCTTTGTTAGTGTCCCTTCCATGAAAATAATGAATCAAATTGAATCTTACATCATGTGTGGGTTTAATAATGAATCATAGTGACACTTCTATTACCACACACACATGAAAGAAGAGCCAAGATAGATCATAATTCTAATATTACATTGTTTCTTGCCTCATGTGATTCATTATTTCATGGAAGGGACACTAAAATGTGATGAAAAAAATTATGTACACAACTATGTACTATCATAACAAAACTCCTAGGCACAATATGATGTGAAAAGATACCAATAATACATGTACAATGTTTTTGATAAGGAAAATATATTTTTGAAGGGATCTTGAAACACTTTACATCAAGAGAATCCCACGCAAGATTAAGAAACTAGCACCAACAACCCCCAAAAACAAAAAAATGTTAAAAGATAAACCTAGGCAAACCACAACTAAACCAACAACAACAAATTAGCATAGAATCTAACCAAGTACAAACAAAAGTAGATTATCTAGAACCTTAATCACCTCCAAATTACTAGAGGTGACATTATCATGCATCTCCACTGCATCTTCTAGCTCCTACAAAAAAATAGCAAGCCTCTTTTTTGTCTTTCTCCTAGTATGAAAACAGATGCCCTCATTGAAACTCTTCTCCATTTTATTCTTGCAATTAGCATCAAGAATTTCCTCCTCATTCTCATTGAGCTCCAGCTATTTACCAGTCCACCTAAGGGCTTTTTCATTTAGTAGATTCAAACACTATGCACTTGAATTAAGAGACTGGTTACTAATTTGCACCACTGACTGCCAACCACTACAAATATTATTAACTTTTTCCTCAAAAGAAACAAGCTGCTCCTCATGAACCCTATGGACATTATCCTCCAAGGACACAAGCCTCTCCTCATGGTCCCTACCCATTTTCTCAACATCTATAACCACCTTTTCAAGAACATTCATAGTTTTAAACTTATTTTTCACCCTCCATTCCTTTTTTTATAGTTAACCAACACCACAAAGACACTCTGCCATTCATTCAACTTAGAATTGAGATCCTTGATCCTCGAAAAATCCTTCTAAACAGTGAAAGGATATTTTTAGTCCCATCCTTCACCATTCTGCAAAAAACATCCAAGTCAATTTCATCCCAATTCAAAGGCTCAACAGAAGGGTTAGTGAACCATAGATTTTTGGTACCACACAAGACTCCCTAACTCTTCTAGGGTTTTTCACCTAAAAGGAGAGAGGTAGGCCAAAAATGCTAACTAGGTTCATTCAAATTATGTTATGTATGATGTTATTTAGGCTAAATGAAATGAACTAAATGCAATTAAGTGATCTTCATGACTGAATTTGAATGCAAAACTAAAGATTTAAGCTATGCTGGAAAACACAATGTGATACGCAAACAATGAACTAAGAATGAATAAATGCAAAATAGAAGGAAATGGGTTGAATCAATGTACACCTAGACATCTGATGAAGATTCTAGAATCTATGGAATGTTGTCTGGAATCACAAAACATCAATAGTGGGACTCATTCACCTAGGGTGGCGAATTAGTCCTGCTTATGGTGAAAATTATTGGGGACCAGTTTCTGACTGTCGAGATCTAGAATCTGACAAAACCTAGATTTTTAGTTTTAAGGTGGGACTCATTCACCATTGGTGGAAAATCAGTCCTCTCCCAAAATTTTGAGAAATTGTGAGACAACTCTGCAACACCAGATCTGGAGATATCTACTTGTTAGGCTGTCGAAGTCAATTCTACATGAAACAAACATAATACCTTCTCCAAGCTTGAAAAATGATTTATTTGACTTGAATCACCTAGTTGATTTGTTCACCACTCTTCAACACCTAAATGCTTGTTAAATCTGCATACAAAGGTCTGCAAAGACACATGCAAGAAGGGAAAAATGGTTGAGGGTTAGCAAATAGGGGTTTCCCTTGGTCAAACCCCACTTTGGTAATCAAACCCTTAAAGAAATAATGAAATGCAAGAGAATGATAAACAAATAACATGAAAATGCTATCAACTCACTAAACCCTCATTGATGAAAATCTGAAGTTGTATTAATGGATGCCCCAAAATGTTTAAATAGTGCTTCATTTGATGTTGTAAGATGCTTGAATGCTTGAATGTGATATGTGAATGTAGGATATTGAATGCTTGAATGAATGGGGGATGAAATGGATGCAAAAACACTTATTTATAAAATCTTGTGCCTTAGTAACTTGTTAATACCTCATCACAAGCTGACATCAAGTGATTTTGAATAAAAACCTGAAAGGAAATTTTAAAAAATTTGAACTTGGAGTGAAGGGGAACTCATTCGCCACCCATGGCGAATGGGTCCCACCTAGGACCTGAAAATGGGTGTTGGGAATTAAGTCATGTTTAATGTTATTTGTCAGGTTTACATTAAAAAATGCAATTAATTAAAGATTATAAGGGTATAAAGGGGTCAAATAAAGCATAAGAAAGGTGTAAATAGTGAAGTTATGCCTATAAAAGTGTGAAACCTTATAACAAGACTTTACAACACTTCAAAATAGGACTTGATTAGTGATGAAAAGGTGATTTTTAGGGGAATTGTAATGATTAGAGTCTAGAAGAGTGTAGAAATGCTTTAAAACACTTCAGAACACCTTCACAAGACATCATAATTTGAATTTTAGTACCTAAATATGCATGTTCAAGCCATGTTACAGCATAAAATCAGAGCAAAATAGACCAAACATCATGAAAAAATGCCTAAAAGACCACAAAATAACAAGGGTCCATTTTTCTACACTGCATTTAGTCCCCATTTTAGTGAGAGGATGATCTTGCTTCAAACTCATGTACTAAAGTAGCCACAAACATCGGGAGGAGGGTTCAAATGTACTTACATTAGCAAGATGGACTACAATGATCAAGAGGGATGATCAAGCCCCTAGGATGAAGATCCCATGGAAAACTAAGCATAAGAAAAAAGGAATACACAAGTGTTGAAAAGAGAGAATCAGATGAAGTTTCAATCATTTGTCTAACTAGTTGTGGATTCGATCTAGGCTAATTGTGAGAAAAAGAGAATGCATGCTCACTTTGGGGTGACAAAACTCATGGCGGTCTGCTAGGTGAGAAGGCCCACGTATTCTCACTCTAGGGCCATAGAACTTCTAGTTGTCTGTGGGGTGAGAAATCCTAAAAGAGGAGATACATACGCTATTTGGTATGCACTCACAAACACAAAGGTGGCTATTGGGAAATTCATGCCACTAGATGGTCTTCCCGCTCAACCATATCAAAGTTATACCTCCTAATAACTTTAACAAGGTGCCACGAGGAAAAATTTCAGTTCATGCTTCATGAGACAAGCAAAGCTCCATATGCTTAGAACTCATGAACAAAAAGGAAGGTACCAAAGACATGCAAGTTGCATTATGCAAGGTGGAAAAATGCAAAATGTAAAAATGAAAAAAATATAAAGTTCAAAGGAGTCTTGTTAAGTACATGCAAGGTTAGTCACTTAGAGAACATTATGTCTAATGTCTCCAAGAGAAGACCAATCAAAGAATAGTATATTCACAACTTAGGGGATACAGTGCGTCCCATCAGGCTACCAAGAGGAATGTAATATGCTAAGATCTAGATCACACTTATGAAGGACAACACACCCAATTTCATCCACAAAGTGACGAACGCATCATATAAATGACAAGGCTACACTAGGAAGCAAGAATGCAAATGAATTAATGGTAATGTATTCCCCCCACTTTAAAGGAATTGCTACACATTGTTCTATGAGAAATTACATTAAAGTAGTGAAGGAAATAAAATGCAAAAATAAAACAAGACATGAGAGTCAACTTGGAAAGCCCTATGCCAATTCATATGTTTCTGAGTAAGGCTGTGTCATGTCAATGAAAAGGAGCAACAAGAGAAAGAGAGTTTCCCCTCAAAAAAGAACACACAAAAAACATAAGGGATCTATTGAGTTTGGGTTAGTATGTTCATTGCTACAATGTTTTGATTAAAGAGCTTGAAACTATTATCATTCCCCAAAGCACATAGAACTAGAAGAATGCCACAACGATAGCAAAAACAAAAGAAAAATAAAGTACAGTTTGGGTCAACATGGAAGAGACATTGCGGTCTCAATGCCTTGTGTCATTCCCAAAATAAAAACGCAAGTGAAAGGAAAATGAAAAGGTAAAAGAAAATAAAAATCTTTTGGGTCAACATGAAGGAGACATTTTAGTCTCAATGCCTTGCATCATCCCCAAAAGGAAAACAAAAAAAAAGAAGAGAAAAAGTTAAAGGACCTTTTGGGTCAACATGGAAGAGACATTTAGCACCTCTATGCTTTGCTTAATCCCAAAAAGGAGAACACAAAAAAAAAGTGAAAATAACAATGCACAACATATAGAAGAATAGAGGTACAAATAGAAGAATTGTACAAAGAGAGGGAACATCAAACACACGTTATGGGGGAACACGATACAAACATGAAAGTGCAAAAGGAAAAATAAAAAGAGAAATGCAAAAAGGCTAGGTAGGAAAATGCAAGTCAACCATCTAACAAGTCATCTTCCTTCCAATCATGTTCAGTATAATGCGAGGGCGGTTGACTGTCCAAAGGAAGAATTGCAAGTGTTGAACTAGGAGTCGTACCAGGTTCTTCACTTGGTTGACATCAATTAAGCTCATGGTAGATGAAAATAAAGAGTTTAAATCATTGGGAACTTCTTCATCTATTTTTTCTATCACCACATCATCATCATCATCATCAAGATAGATGATGATGGGAGGACGAAGGGTGATTTCCAATGGAGGATGTATCAAAAGTTGTGGTTCTTGGATTGGTTGAGTTTGTTGTGAAGGTTGGACTAGACTATCTTGTGTCGGGTCAAGAGAAGGAGGGTTATTTTCTTTATTTTCTTCCATGCAAGACTGATGAGTGAGGAGATGATGATGATGCCTACATTCCCTAGCAGTACAATTTCATTTAATTCTATTTTGAAGTTGTTGAGGGGTAAGAGTAGATTGAGTCATCATAGGTTCTTCTGCTTCTAAAGAGGGAAGAACAGAACAAATCAAAGAGGATGGATCAATCACTTTCTCTTTGGCTTTATACACTTGTTTAATGTGAGGAGGCATGATAGGATTGGTTTCATTTTCTCTTGGTATTTTAAATGATGGAGGGGAAGTGTGTAAAGGTGGTTGTATGGTTTTCTCAATGTCTGACTCAGGCTAAAGCATGGTTTCGTCTATGATAGAAAGTGTGGAAGTGGACAGGGATGTGTTACGAAGAGACAAATTGATTTTTTTTTTTGCTTTGAAATTTTGATAGGCTATGAAAAAGAAGTCCTTTCGAGGGGTGATGGGTTCCATAGGTTCAGGCCAAAAGGATTCTAAGGAAAAATTACCTTTAGAGGATAATGGATTAAAGCCACTATGTTTTATGGTACATATTTCATTGCCATGTGGAAACATCAAACATTTGTGAACCATTGATGGGACCACTTTCATTTAGCAAAGCCAAGGGTGGCCTAGCCACAAATGAAATTGATCCAATTGTGGAATAATAGAAAATGTTACATCTAAAGTTTTGGGTCCTTTATGTAATGGGAGCACCATCGATCTAATCATAGGGCATGCAAAACAAGTATGTGTGTTAATCCATGTAGTTTGTTTATTATAATCATCTTGATAGAGATAGTGTAATACTAAAAAATTTTATGTGATCACATTCTCACCATAGGTGGGATCTATTAATATCCCATTGGTGGGCTTATCATAGATTCTACCGGCTATGTAAAGAGGACCATCAAGAATTTTTTGAAGTATATCTTTAGTAGAAAAAGTGATATTAAGAGATTTATTGGTTTGGCCCTTATGAGGGATAACGTCTATCACACCCACATGTTTATCCATAGGATTAACTTGGGTAATAGTTGGAGTTATATCATGTTGTTCACTATTTGTATCAACATTCATTACATCGGTGTTTGAAGGTTCACTAGCCTTTACAAATAAAATATTGTGTTTAGGCATGGGTTGGTGAAAATTTGTAAATTTTGGTTAAGGGTTGCAATAGACTTATTGCTTTGATTAGTAACACCCGCAATGGATAAATGGCCCGAATCAATGAGGTCTTGAACTAAATGTTTTAGACACTTATAGTGTTTGGTGTCATGTCCATTTTGGCAATGAAAATGATAATAAGGATTTGGTTTAAAGGTAGGTGGTAAGGGTTGGGTGGCATCGAGTGGTTTAACGGTTGGCAAAGTGATCATGTGTTGTTGAAGCAATTGGTTCATTGTGTTATGGAGGGTATTGGGTAAGGGGGTAAATTGTATCTTCGGGTCCCCATATGTATAAGGCACCATTGCTTTAACAACTGCCACTTGATTTGGAACTTGTTGGGTTGGTGTTTACGGTTGAGGAGGCAAATTGAATTGTAAAAAACCTCTATTTGGTTTGAAAAAGTTTTGTGTGTTGTTTTGGTTTTGTGGTTAAGATTTTTCAGCTAGGTTAGAAGTGGACTTTGAGTCTCGACTAGAAACTAAGTTGTGATAGTCACATAAGGTTGTGCATAAATGCATAAATGAAGGGAATTTCATCATCGTTAATTTATCCTGAAGTTTTGTGTGCAAATTTTTGATAAACATCTTTTGCAGATGTGCATTAGGAATCTTGACATCAATTTAAGCATACAAGGACTGGTATCGTGACATAAAATCAGTTACTTTTTCATTTTTGTTTTTTCTACATCTCATGAGGTCAGCCATCATCTTTTTAGGAGTCATGTGAACTTGAAAGTGACTTATGAAAGCATCCACCAATTCATTGAATGATTGGATGGAATGATTGGGAAAGTTGGAAAACCATTCTATTGCAGTATCTTTCAAGTCCTTGGAAAAAGTTTGGCTAAGAGTTTATCATCAAGGAAAAAATCACTACATAAAGTTGTATAAGCATTAACATGGTTGATAGGGTCTCCTTTATCTCTGTATTTCTCAAACCGAGGCATTTCTATCCCTTATGGCATCGGGGTTCATAAGATTTCTAAGGATAAGGGGCTGCTATGGACATGATATGTGGGTGGAGCATTTTGACATTGGCTAATGGTGGAAAGTTGTTGCATGGATGAAACAGTGTTAAGAAGTGTAAGAATAGGGTCGAGGTAAGTGGTTTGAGGTGGAAGGGAAAATGGTGATGGAGTGTAGGTGATGTTAGGGGAAGTGAAAGGAATACTAAGGGGTGTGAAGGTGGTGGAGGGGACTTGCGATGCCACAAGAGAACTAGGAATGCTAGTTATAATTGTGAAAGAAGGAGCCATATGACTAACCTGTTGCATAGTTGTGGTGAATTGAGGAGTGGTATAAGTTGGTATGGATGCTATGGTTGAAGGGGGAGGAACTTGAGGTCCTCCTTGGCTTACATGAATGTTTACAAATTGGGTATTAGAAGAGGCATGTTTATTGTAAATCTTGGCAATCCTCTT